>CAJQZJ010033741.1:606850-641209 GCA_907164525.1 Lophiomys imhausi | reverse complement strand
CACACACACACACACACACACACACACACACACACACACACACACACGTCACACACACACACACACACACACACACACACACACACACACACACACACACACACACACACACACACACGTCATCCCTGTCCCCTCCCAACTCCCAGCAGGACAGCCAGCCCTGTTCCCCAGCCCCTCATCCCCCAGCAGCCCACACAGGCCATTGTGAGGAGGAGAAGCAACCAGGGCTCTTTTCATGCTTTATGGGGCCCTCCTATTCACTTGTTCAAGCACATTTCAAAGGGGCTTGCTACCCTCTTATCCCCTTTAAGCTTCCCTAGATGAACAATGGGCTGAAAGTGATTCAGCTTCACTTTTCCTCACCGTCCCCCCCAAACACACACACACTTTATTTCTCGCTTGGTACTCTCATCTGTACAAGACCCACAATTGGCAGAGCTCTGAAGAGGGGGGTCTAATCCCACCCCTGGGAATCCCCGGTGACTGCCCAGCACAGGGTAGATCACACACACCCAGGGCTGGCTGGCCAGAAAGTGCTTCACACTGCCTGAAGCTTTTAGTTCCAGCCAAGTCTGTTCAGCAGGAGACTGGGGATTCCCCCCCACCCCGAGTGGGGGAGGGCATCCTATGCCTGGCAGCTGATGGTAGCCGGACACCCAAGGAGCCTCTAAGTATGAGCAAGTCCCATAAGTGGGTTCTTGCTCCTGGAGACCCTTCCACCACCCCCCCAACCACCACCAAAGGCAGCTCCAGATAATTCCCAGGAGCCCTTGGAGGAACCCCTGATGCCAGCTGTCCTTTTAGTCAGTCTAACTGTGCTCCCTCAAGTGGATACATCTTTGAGAAGGAATCCAATGGAATGCCCGATTGGCTGGGAGGCTCTGGGCTAACACCCTGGATCCCCCAACTCTAAGTCTCAAAGACACCTTTTCTTGGCTTTCTAGTTTCATCTATATCTACCCACCACGACATGACACCCTGTTACAAGACCAAGAGAACAGGCCACAGGGGCCTGAAGAGAAAAGCTGCCAAGTGACAAGTTGGCTCCTTTCTTAAAGTAGCCCTATTGGACCCCAAGCTACTAGGGTCTGTGCCTGGCAACTCTTCCTGGCTCAGAACAGTTTCCCCATATTTAAGTCCACAAATGCTTTAACTGAAAGGAGGAGGAGAATCATGTTTAACTAAGATTGAGGGCCGGGAATAGCGGCTGCCGCTCAGCATGGAGGATGTCCCTGGGTGGGGACTGTGGTACCTCAGGCACGTGGCACCTGACTATAATGCCGGCATTCAGGAGATAGAGGCAGCTGGGCCAGATATGCACGGGCATCTCTGGCTACACAACGAATTCAAGACCAGTTTGGCCCAGCACTTGGGAGGCAGAGGCAGGTGGATCTCTGTGAGTTCGAGGCCAGCCCGGTCTACAAAGCAAGTTCCAGGACAGCCAGGGCTCTTAACCCAGAGAAATCCTGTCTCAAAAAACGAAAAAAAAAAAAAAAAAAAAAGACCAGTTTGGGCTATGTGAGACCTTTTCATTCTGGGAAAGATTAAAAGAAGGACAGTAAGTGAGTGAGGATGGTTCAGGCAAAACTCCTCCTCCAACTGGGAAAACAATGCAACTGTGATCAGTAATAGTCAAAAAGGAAAACCCAAGGAAGCTCAAAAGCTCAAAAGACAACTAGTCCCACAAATGCCTAATGGTGAACATGGAAGACACAGTGGGCCAGGCACCATATCCAGCCTGGGATCAATGGCTAGGGACTCGTGATGTTACTTCCTTCTTGTGGCAGTAGGTGGTCACTGCCCACCTTGCTGACTGGGTCCTGTGAGGACAAATAGAAACAAGCATGGGACCACACCCAAGTTATCTCATCATGAACCCAGAATAACACCTCCGTGATGGGAGCTGAAACTCAGCCAAGGGCCAGGAAGCCAGCCAGAAACAGTATCTAAGAAACCTGAACAGAAGCTTCCCAGGCTCACGAAAGGGCACTGGACCTAGAGAGTCACTCGATGCCCTCATTCAGAACCAGCTTGCTTGTATTTTTCACGAAGCAATGAGGCTCCCACACAATCCATAATTACTGTGTCGTGAAGAAGTAATGTTTCCTAGAGGCCAAGCCCTGACATGAGAGCAAAACGGGACAGCAGGTACAATCAGAGAGATGGGGACAGTGACACAGGGACACAAGTCCTATACAACCTCACAGCTGGCGGTCTACAACATATCATGAAAATTCACCTTGATACTAATTTTTTGGACTATCAAGAAGCAAACTAGGGCAGATATGGTGGTATATGTATGCCTCTAATCCCAGCACTTGGGAGGCAGAGTGCTGTGAGTTCAAGATCAGCCTGGTCTACATACAGAGTTCGAGGCCAGCGAAGGCTACATAGTTAGATCTAGTCTCTCAAAAAAACAAAACAGAACATTGGTCCTATTAAAAAATAATGTGAATCTCTGGGAGTTCTGTGAGGGGGTGATGTGGGGGACAGTGGAGAGACGCTCAGTGCTTAAAAGCATTTGCTTGCTCTTGCGGAGGACCTGGGTTAGGCTCACAATTATCCATAACTCCAGTTCCAAGAGATCAACTGCTCTCTTGACCTTCGTGAGCACCAGGCACACAAGCAGCATACAAACAACCATGTACACAAAATAAGAGTGGTTTCCCCCTACCTTGTGTGGAGAGTTTAAGAGTCCAATCATGAAAATGGAGCCAGTTCTCTGATACCTTTCACTCCTGGTGGATAAATGATGTGCGCCCTGTTCTCACTAATGCCAAAATGATGCTCTTTCTTTAAACTTCAACTGGGACTGGAGAGATAGATGGCTCAGCAGTTAAGAGCACAGGTTATTCTTCTGGAGGACCTGGGTTCGGTTCCCAGCACCCACGTGGCAACTCATCACTGTCTAGAATTCTAGTTCCAGGGGATCTGCCACCCTCACACAGACACACATGCAGGCAAAACACAAATGCACATAAGTAAAAATAAACCTAAATAGATAACTTCAACTTTTTCCCTAAAGAAAAAAGGGGAAACTGACAGGGGAAACTGAGGTAACAATAAAAGCTGCCAGAAAAAAAAATTGACAGCAGAGTCCCAAACTAACCTAACCACTTTCCAATTGGTCTTGTGTGGCTGGCCAGTAGAAGCCAGCTAGTTTCCAACGTGAAGAATAGATGGTCCGGTTTTAAGAAGCTAAAACATGCCAGGCTTGGCGGCGCATGGCTTTAATTCCATCACTTGGGAGGCAGAGGCAGGCAGATCTCTGTGAGCTCGAGGCCAGCCTGGTCTACAAAGTGAGTCCAGGACAACCAGGGAAACATGGAGAAACCCTGTCTCAAAAAACAAACAAATGATAAAAAAAAGAAACTAAAACAAACAACATCTAAGAAAGTGTCTTAAACTTAACACCGATAGCTTAATGGGTTGTCTTTCAAGATCACTCCCTCAGCGGGGGAAACCCTGACTCTAACAGTGGTTGTTGGTGGAAGGCCTTCAAAGGCCTTTCTAAAATATCCATTCTCAATTGCTTGTTGGGTGAGAAGAACCTTCGGGGAAGTTTCACCATGCCAAATTCTACCCTGACTCTCCTGAATCAAACCCCAAAGGATGGCAGGAAATAGGGGATCCAGATCACTACTACACCCCAAACCCCATTATGAGACTCAGAGAGGGTCAATGCTGTCCACCTATAGATCTCTTGGCTTCACTTCAAATGACCTAAAACTCAAAGCATGACCTTGCCTGACAGTCTACTGACCTCACTGAGCCACTTCAATGACTTGGATTGCTTTAAAAGATAGATGTCAAACCATCTGTCTGCCAAAGCTCTGAGATCAGACAGTATCATGGAGGACCCATTCCTAGGGTCCCCAGCATCTGGCACAGACTTGGGACTCCACCAACATTTATAGACCTGAGTGAGATCCAGTGAAACACGCATGTAGGCAGATTATACATGGCCCTTTGGAGAGTTCTGGCTTCCTGTCCCTGCCTTTAATGGCCTTTTCTCAAAAAAGCAAAACCAATACAAAGCCTTTCCAAGAAGGTCCTGTGCTCTACCTGCTAGTTCCGCAACAGGTGCACTTAGCTGCAGGCCCAGCTAAGTGATTCTCCCATGAACAACAGCAGGAGATGGTTTTTAAACTTAAGACATCCACGGGCACCCGTTTTACCCTTCCACTACATACTCTGGCTTCCTTCTGCGAAGACACCACCCCAGCTTTACTTTCAAAGTTCTCACTGAACCCTCGCTGAATCCAGGCCACCAGCCCACCCTCCTTCACCAGCATCACGTCCACCACATTTCCTTCCCAAAAAACCAACGTCCACTCACAGAGATGGGCTCTGCAAAGCTGGGTGAGGATGAGTGACAGACACCCCCCACCCCTCCACCTCATCACAAACACCCTCCGGCCCCGCACTTGGAAGGGACAGCAGACACACGTACACGCTGCTGTCCGTCATGGACATGGAATCGTCGGTCAGTGCGTCGCTGGATATCTCACTATCGTTGGCACTGGTGGCTGGTGCGAAGACGTAGCCGGAACCTACATGGTAAGGATTAACCGGGTCGCTTCTCTTGAAGGACCTGTGGGGAAAGTACAAGAGGGGAATGGTCACTGATCCCCACCAGAAACCCAGGTCATCAGGTGACCCCAGAATGATTAAGTGCACAGTCCCGCATCTAGTGTATGCCAATGAGCCGTCCAGGTCCAGTTGCAAGGACTGGGCAGACAGCCAGATTGTCAGCCACAGACTCCCCTTGGCGGGAAGGCAGGCTGGTCCTCAACCCTCAAAAGATGAGGGGTTCACCAGTAGAGGGTGCCAGGGAATGATACCAACTCCTAAATGCTCACATACAGAATGGCAAGAACTGATTGGAGACTAGGGTAAGAGCTGAAAGAAGCCAGTAGACAGGTGTCTTTCTCCTCCTGGTGCATCCAAGCCAATTCCCCAGCCCAAGGACATCTAGGCATCCTAAGTCCGTATCTGAGGCCTGGCAGCCTAGTCCAGAGATGCTGACGTCTAGAAGCCTGAGGTGGCCTTCCCACTTTGACCTAGGCCAGTAAGGCAGACACATGGGACAGATAAGATTTAGGTGTCCAGTGGCAGCCATGCACTGTGCTTACAGGGCCCTTCCCCCCACCGTGGCCTTCCTTCTCTCAGGGCTGGCTAAGGCATCAGGACTGAAATGAGCAGCTGTGTCAAAGGTGGACGCAGGCCCCTCCTCCAAGGGTCTCCAGACCCTTTGTCTTAGTGGCCTGTGGGTCCCAGTTTCCCTCTCTTGATCTCCTCCCAGAACAACCAGTGTGCCTGCCTCCTGCTGAGCTGCATTCCACTTGTGTCACCAGCCAAGGACTTCTGTTAGGGGGAGGGGAGACAGGTCAGTAGGCTGCAAGAAGAATCCCTTCCAGGGGTCGGATAGCCTGTAGTTTCAGGAGGCTTCATTTCCCAGCCCCTGGCATAGTCCTCTCCAGGGGCTCAGCTGACAACAGACATGAACTGGAAGGGGGAAAGCTCCAAAAGGAGACACGCTCCATCAGCCCACGGCAGCTGCCCTGTAAAGATAGCTGTGGGGCTAGCAGAGGAGAAGGACCTATGAAAGGTCATAGTCAGCCATCTGCTCTTGTTCACCAAGTTCCTGTCCTTGCACTATGCTAGGCTCTGGTCTCCTGGTACCCAGGTTCTAGTTGGGACATGTCACCATACTGTAAGGGGTTGTCATGAGGGAGGTATTTGGGTGCTACTGAAAGGTTACCAAATTGCATTCTCTCAGGCAGAAGGCCTGGGGTGTAGTACCCATTTTCCAGAGAAGGCTTTTAGTGGTCCCAGGCATACAGTAGCTACTCTGCTAGGATTAGTGGGCACGGCACGAATGCACCTTGTTCTCACTTAATTTCTGCCTATCACAAGATGCTTTAGAACGTTCTAGAATTGGAAGCAGGGCATGGTGGAGAGGTTTCTGGTAGGGTTAGCTGGCAATGGCCCTTGTGACAATGGGCATGAAAGACTACAACAAGTCTTCTCCAGACTTAGAAGAGAATGGCTCTAACCAGTTGGGCTAAGACTAGTTATACTAGTAAGACTGACACAAGGGCCAAGCAGGCCTTTCCTGGAAGGCCAGAGTCTATCTTAACAGGTCAGAGAGGAGTCAGGAGTCTGGGGGGACAGTAGTTACTAGCAGCACATGGGGCCCAAGAGGGCCAGTGAAGGGACAAGTTAGAAAGAAGCCCAAGAAGCAACTGTTGTCCATTCTGGTGAGGTTCTCAAATGGGTTCAGTGGAGATAGGAAAGAATATGGGAGCAAAGCCCCACCGTAAGAGTTCTAGCTGGAGTCCTGAGTGTCTCACCCAGTGTCCTCTATTCTGGAGTGCCATATGAATCAAGTGGCCTGGGGTTGGGGATCGGGGGTGTCCCTGTTCCCCTGGTACCCAGAACAGGGCTAGCACACCACAATCAACATCCTGAATCTCCACGATCATTCGATGGGGGTGGGGGGCAAGGGAGCCAGGTATCAAGACCGACTGTCGAGAGAGCAACTGGACATTAGCCAGGACCATTCTGACCCACTGCACCAGTCTGAATGTGTCTCTCAGAAACACAAACACCTAGAAGCACACACTGGGGGTGCTGCGTGTGAACTGGCTGGGCACTTTTGACAAGTGGCTCTAAACCACACCTAGGCCATTGGTCCTGCCCTATCGCTGTGGGCAGGGAGACTTGTCACCTCCTAATACTTTTTAATCAGAATTTAAGACTGTTAAGACTATCCTTGCCTGTCCCTCACCCACATGTTCTCAATCTGGGGTTCTCAGGTACCAGGGACTGAGAGTAAAGGGAGGCAGAGAAGACTGAGGGGGCGACCAATGGCCCTAACCTCCTGGCCAGTGTTAGGGACTCGCAGGAAGGCGATGACTCCCTGCTCACCATCGCCTCTAGAGGCTGAACTGGAGGCAATGGGTATCACAAATCAGAATGAAAACAAGGCCAGCTGAGATCATGGGGCTGGAGAGGTCAAGTCTTTAAAACAGCCTGGAGTTCCCTGCTGGTATGGACCTGCTGCCTTAAAGAGGATTGATTGTCAGAGGCCCCCTCCTGTCCTTGGGGAATCCAGTGGTACGTGTGGTCTGTACACTCACGATGGGGTGCAGAAGTCAAGAAGCCTAGAGGTGGTACTGGCTTAGCTGATGGGTCGCTGGGCCAACACGCAGTTCCTCTAGGTGTTGGGCTCCCTCTGAAAACTGAGCAATTCAAACATGGCCACCTGCCTCATAGCTTCTAAAGGGCACTGGAATGGGGGAGCAGGTACCCTAGTTGCACTCCCAGTACCCAATTGCCAGCAAAAATAGGGAGGTTCCCAAAACCTCTTCTACTTTCTCCTGTAGTACTGAGCATGATATCGCAGCTAAAAGTGTGTCCCCAGACTGCTCTGTGGGGTACAACCTGTCATTACATGTGTATCTCCAACACCAAAAGCAGGGAGTGGGCCTGTAGCAGGAGATCCAAACTTGGCTGAGCCTCCCTCAAAGACCTTCATCCATCAGATGGGTTGCTGAAAAGGTTTTGAAGGGGGCAAGGTGCAAGATCCAAACAGCCAAACTGGCCTTAAATAGCATCCAAACACCTTCCTTCCCCTTGGTCTTGCTATCTTGGTGGTATTAACACGTCAGCAATGTCTTGGATCTAAGACTTATACTTCAGCCTCCGCTGGAAAAAAAATGACTCAATAGAAATTCCTTCCTCACCATTTCAACAAAAAAAAAGTACCCAAGTCAAACTCTGTCTGTGTGTGTGTGTGTGTGTGTGTGTGTGTGTGTGCACACGTGGCTCCCAAAATAAACTTGTCCCCCTCCATTTCCAAAATAGAGGGCTACTGTGTGATCAGTAATTAAAAATGGAACACACTGCTGTTAACTCAGTTGACTGCAATAAAATGCTTGGGTTTTCCTACAGTCATAACAAGACAGGCGGAGAGAGGGGCAGGGTGCTAGGAACACACAGAAACTTCATTTTTAAGTGCTTAGAACTTTCTCCAAAGTGCCACGTAATTTTAAGAAAATGGATTAGAGCTGTCTTCTTGTGATTATTTAAAGGGGGAGGGGGAGATGGAGCATGCTACCTTAATTGCCCCAGATGCTTTGATGACTTCTTCAGGAGGGGTGTAGTCTCCCAACTGTTGAGGGACTGCAAATTCCTACAGAAAAGCAGAGGCTTTCGGCACATGCTGTGTGGGCGTGCACCCACAAGCCACTCTGCCATTGAGCAGGCTTTCAGCTGACAAGTAACAGAGTCTCATGGTCCCTTGAGGGAAGGGGTTGGCTAGTTCATACCTCTTATCTTGAGGAAATGCTGGGGCCACCTCTGCTCCTCCCCAGATATGAAAAGCCAAGAGGATCCACCAAAGGGCCTCTTTCTGGGGACCCTCTCCCAACAGCACAAAAGGAACAATTCTGAGGCTAAGCTTAGGTCTTCCTGTGAGCCTCTGCTGTTTTACTGGAAGGTCAACACCCTCTTCAACTAGCATTTTGGAAGGCAGGATCAAGGGGTGGGTGGACAGTGAGGGGTCAGTGTCTTCTGTAACCAGGCAAAGTTTGACAAGTGTATCTTAGCCAGCTGCGTTCGCTGGCGTTTTGTCCTCTAATTACTGACCACTGCTCTCAGCATATCTTTCCTATGGCATCATTTTCTTTGATAATTGAAGGCAAGCTCGATTCCAATGGCTTCTCACAAAAATGGGCCTCATCAGCGAGTTCTTTCAGAGAACAGGAAGCACTTGAAGACGGGACAGGACCGTCTGCTAGGCCCCTGGGATTTTTAAGCCAGGCCAGAGCAGAAGGCCCAAGGGGAGGCAGATGAACCCTGCACAGGGCCAGGGCAGAAAGGGGTTCACACAGGGAGCTCTCTGTATGCTCAACACTGTATCCTCCCTCTTAAAATAAGTGTGGGCCTAGCGCCTGAGCTCATAGCCCAGGCTCCACACACTGCTAACACACCTCAACACTGGGGGTGGGGGAGGTTGTTTGTATGAGGGTTAGGACACGCGCCCCCACCACACGGTCACTTATACCCTCGGCTATTTATAGAGACCATCAAGAGCCTGGGCATCCCACTTGACCACGCACAAACCAGAGCCCTTCCCTCCAAGGATAATTTCTGCTCTTCCGTCCCAACTATTTATATTAAACCCAACACCAAATCGGTAAGGCTACAAACAAGTCGTTAAAAACTAGGCTCCTTTTGAGTGCCCACATAAACATAGGGCTTGGAAGGCCAGTCAGTGCCTTGGGCACCTGGTGGCCAAGATGACTCTGAGCAGCTGAGGCAGACCAGCCCTCTGCAGGTTCAAGCTGTTTTATTCACTTTACTGGGTAACTTACTCAGCCAGTCCCCTAGGCCAGCCAGGCACTCTGCAGGGTGACTGGGCGGATGGGAAAGGGAGGGAGACTCAATTCTAAGATTAAGGTTGGTTCCCTGTGCTCCAAGAATATGCTAAGAGGCAGACTTTTAAAAGTTCAAAGAGTAGAGAAAGTTTGGGGGAGCGCTCCTCTACAATATTACAATGAAGAATGGGCTAAACCCCCAGAGTTGCCATTTAAAAGGGCCATGTGCTAACCTTGCTGCCCTTTTCAGAGACCCAATTATTACAGATAATTACACTAATTATAACACTTCACATCTTTTCACAATGTTTCCCTTTACAAAAGGCTTTCATGCTGATTATTTTGTTCCTAAGAACAACCTTAGGACACAGACTAGAGACAGTGCCCACCTATCTTACACAGGTGGGAACACGAAGCTTAGAAAGCTTCAAACCAAGTAACGCTATGGCTAGAGCTGGAGACACTGTACAAAGACTAGGAGCCCTTGCCTGGTAAAAAGGAAGGGCCATGTGTGCATGTCTTAAGACATACGGGTTTCATGGGGTACAAGTAAATGTTTCCTTCCAACTTAACAGGGAGGGAACATACTTGATCTAGCATGGAAGCTCAAGCAGCCACTGAAAAGATGTCCTCCATGAAGCAATGATACCCAAGGTTCCCAGCCTGGAAGACGCAGCTCCTGAATCTCAAGTGCTTTGCAAACTCAACACTGGTTATATCCTAATGAAGCCTCTGGGAAGAGGCGAGCCAAAGCTTTCCCTAGGCTGCCCACCCACAAGGAGGAGTCCCTCTGTAGCAGAGTCTTGCCTGGAGAGTGCTTCCTTACTGCCGGCCTCTGAAACCACACTGTGCTATTTACAAAGGTGACGCTCTGGCGCTGACAGGGAAGACACAGAAGGCTCACTGTTGGAAGGCCTCTGGAGGAGCGGCCTTACCACCGCAGGTCTTAAGGAGTCTCATCACTGGCTCCCAAGCTGGAGGGTGAGGAGGCCAACAGCAAGGCTTACCTACACATCCTTGCGATGGAACAGGACAACAGACACAGGTGTCTGAGTGCACCCAGCTACAGCCGCCCCAGCAGCTTCATGCAAACAGCCTGGATCTACAGAAGAGCTGAGAGCCACTAACAAGTCCCTCCTGAGATCCTACACTTGCCTGCAAAAGCCAAGCCCGCTCCATTCAGGTGTAGACCAGATGTCCAAAAAGTGGTTAAGTTCACTCCCAAAGCTGCAAGAGCGCCCTCTGGTGACTGGAGCAAGCCCTTCCTCTACTTACTAGCAGGCAAAACCTACATCATGCAGGACCTAGCTGTGAGGCTCCAGAACAGCAACCAGGGTCGTACACCCTCCTGCTGTGGTAGGACATTGGAGACCACACCCCATAAAGCCAGTAAGCTCTCCATGGACCATGGGCAGATCACATCCTGAGTGCCAGACACAGAGATACGCACTGGGATGGCAGGATAAAGCCATGCTGATAGCAATCCAGTGTCACGCCACTTCCTGCCCTGCATGTCATAAGCAACAGCCTAGAATGAGGAGGTGCGTTCTGTGTTGGGATCTCTGGAGAGGTGAGGGACAGAAAACCTCATTCTAAAAGGAAGTCTGAGGTTGCCTGCAATCTATAATGCACTGTCTTTGAAGCTTTAAAAAGAGACAGTGCTCCGGAGGGTCCAGTCCTCTCCCACTTCTCCATCAGCCCTGAGCAACAAACCATCAGCTGAGTTCTGACCCTGGGCTCGAACACATTTTAAAGCTGGATTAATGATCCAGCAGACTCTAAAGAGAAGGCTCTGTCATATGAGGAAGTCGCAGGACCTTCCCCAAGTCAGTTAGAAGTCTTCCTGGGAAATACCTAATTCTACAAAGAGAACCACAAACTCAGCTGCTAAGCCAATCCCTGGCTCTTAACATAAAAGTTCAAAAGATCCCACTTACCCCACCACGGGTGTACACGTTATTTCCCATGTGCCTCCACCACAACCCAGCTGCCACCACCTCACCCCCACCCCCCCCCCCGCATCCCCCAGGCACACTGATTCTGCTTTGATGATTAGCGGTGAAATGACTCCTTCCCAAACTGGCGCTTAGCGGGTCTAGTGAGTCAGAGGCATCAAAAGCTGCTATATTCATAATCTTTCTTTCTCTTTTCCTCTCTCTCCCTCCCAGTAGCCCAGGATAATAAGTAACCACATTAATAAATACTGCTTGCCACTGTTTGAAGTTAGCATTGGAAGGCAACAAGTATTCAGCTGTGCGTACACTGCACCCCCCCCCACACACACACAACAAAACACAACGATCAAAGGGTTCCTAGCCAGAAATTCTAGCTCTCAACCAACCTTTATCAGCTTCTCCAGCTTAGCCATCCACTCACCTACCCTAACTGAAAGCATCTGCAAAGCTAACTCATCACACACACCCCCCACTCCCAGGACGCCCCCACCCCACCCCAGCCAAAGCCTTACCTGAATCCATTTTCAACTGTTTCCGTGCATCTCACGCTCGCTGTGGCCCTCAGAGTTTTGCTGGACAAGCCAACCACGGTGGGCGAAAGTTTGCACTTCAAGTCCGCACATGTCCACTCCTCCTCTTCATTCAAGGTGGGGAGGTAGCCGCACAAGACCTTCAGGCTCCCCAGTCCCCCATTGCTCATGTAAGCTGTGTTTTCTCCCCCACTCCTCACATACTCGAGGTATATGTCAGAAGTCAAAAACACCTGGTAGGCATTTTCCTCCATCACTGCCTGGATCTCAGTCTGCGCCTGGTCAAACATGACCGAGTCGATCTGCTGCTTCTTGATGCCATCTCGTATGTAGGTCTTGGTGGCAGGTTTCAGCTGCTTGGAGACAATGCTGTTGTTCTCAATGTACCTCTTATAGATTGCTTTGGCTACTCGCAAAGTTTTGGTATCCTTCAAGTTCATCTGCCTGAATCCATTACAGGCAAACCAGAAGTCCAGGGTATCCACACATTTCTCCCTCTCCAGGAAAGTCCGGAAGAGGTATGCACCATCCTGGTCGCCCAACAAGGAGTGCAAAGACTTGGTCCACCTGGTCAGAGGGGAATCTGGGGAGGCCCGCCCCTCGGGCTCCCCCAGCCCATCTTCATTCCGCCTAGCATTGGAGGAGACAGGCATAGGTTTGGTGGACTGGCCCTTGCCCACACTGGGCTGGCACGGTGGGGTCTCCCCTTCTTCTCCCGGAACCGGGGGCCGAGGGGCATCCTCGCGGAAGCTGCTGCTGGGGTCTGGAAGGAGAGTCACTAACACAGCGCTACTCATGGTGAGGGAGAGCGGTTCACTGAGTTTGGGTTTTGTTTTGCTTTTTTCCTCCTCCTTTTTCTTCTTCCAGTTCCTCTCGGCAATCGGCTTGGTCTCTCTCAAGTCAGCAGGGGCTCATGTGAGCCTCCTCTCTGGAAAGAAAAGGAAAGGGGGGAGGTGGGAGAGAGAAAAGGGTATTGATCTAATCAAAACCAGATCTACCCAACATCAAAGCAAGAAAGTAAACAGGCTTTTCAACTCCTCAAATTCAAATCAAGCAACCCAGCTATCCGAGAGGTGCTCATCTCAAGTATCCGACGCAGCTTTTTCAAAGGCGAAATCTGAGCTCCCCACACACTTTTTTTTTCCGGGAGGGGTGAAGAATGAGAGGAGGAAGGTAAGGCAGAACAGAGGGACACAGGAGGTGTAGGACATAACCTTCCCCACATCCACGGGGCCCAGGGACACTAAGGGTAGCCCAGCCGGACCCTGTCCCATGATCACCAGAACACGCATGCCAGCCGCCCGTCTGGATGCAGGTGAAACCAATTTCGGTAAACTTCTCCACTCAGCTCTGCACAGATAACTCTAGCTCTTAAAGTGCCCTTCCCCGGCATCTGGTTCCCATTCCCCCCACCCACCCCTCCCTCTGCGCTCCCTCGTACCACTTTTTACAGAAGATCCTCGCCTGAAAAAAAAGCCCGCCCAGCATCGGCGGGAAGGGGCTCGGGAATTCCCGGATTCGGCAGGCACCCCCAGATCCCAGATGAAAATGTTGCCTTATACTCAAGACTCCACCAAGAACGTGGCTGAGTCTACACCTCTGGTCTTCTTCGCTTCCCCAAAGCAGAAACCAGTTCACTAAGAGGCTTTGACCTTAAAACTTTGAAAGATAGAAGAGAAACCTCGAGACTCGCCGCCCCTGGCACCCCTAACCCACCACCTGGAGCCGCGAACCCAACAAAACCGGATCAGAAGGCGTCTCGCGCTACTACTGCCTGTGCCAAGATCCCAAACTACACTGATCCCACGCCATTCTTTCTCCAAAAGAAAAGAAGTCTTATCTAACCAATAAACAAGCTGCTCTCCTAGCTAGGGAAGGATCAAACTAAGGAGGGCAGGGGCGGGCCAGGGGAGAAGGAGGAACGCCGGCCTAGCTGCCCAATACCCCGGGTCTGGGTAGATGCACCCCGCCCCAGTCCCGGACCTCCGGCCGCCAGGCTGGGAACAAACCCGCAAGTGGTGGGGCCGCGGGTAGTGCCGCGCACCCGGGCGCAGAGGAGGTGGCGCGGCGCCGTTACCTGGAAGATGAAGGCCGCCAAAGCCGGGCTCTCATCTCCTCTGAGCCCCTCTGGTCCCGTCCCTCCCCGGCCCAACTGCAAACGACCGCTTCCAGAGTCCCGGTGCGCGATTCACCAGGAGCGAGAGCGGAGACCCCGGAGCCTGGATGGGGGTAAATAAACCCCCAGCGTCAAGCCTCGCAGAGGTTCCCGCAGAAAAAAGCACGGAAAGCAACCGCCTAGTCCAGAAATGGCGACGCGCGGAGCCTCGGCCTCTCCGCAAAAGGGGCGGCGAGCAGGGACGCGGGGGACGCGAGCGCCCAGGGCTCGGGTCAGTCCTGTGCCGAGAATGAACCTCCACTAGCGCTCCGGGCACCTAGGCACGGAGCAGCGGTTGGGAGGGGGAGACTAGTAGGGAGAAAAGTGGGAGGGGCGGGGGAGGGGCGGGGAGGGCAAGCGGGGGGCGCCGCCACCCTTTCATCCCACCTTCCAAAAGCACTCGCGTGCACAAGCACACCCCGACCCGTCCACACCCACGGCGACTCGACCCCCGAGGGCGAGCTGCCCGTCTCAGCCTCCGCCCCCGACGCCACTTGGAGAAGTCCCCCCAACCGGCCCCCCGCCATCCCGGACCCCGCGCTGGGGAGGGGACTCAGGCTCACCGCGCGCTGGGCCAAACCCCCCGGAGCGCTGGGCGCCGAGCCCGCCGCTTCCCCTCCGCGCGGGCCCGGAGCGCGCCCCGAAATAGCCGGCCTGCCAACTTCAAAGCGCCGCCCCGCACATCAAAGCGCGCCGGCCGCCAGACCGCCGCGGCCTCCGCACTCACCATTGATCCGCTGGCGCACTCCTTGCCGAGACCTCGCAGGCGCCGCGGGCAGTGTCCCGGCCCGGGTCCCCCGCCGGACTCGTAGAGGCAGCCCTGGGCCACCCCCGGGCCCGCCCGGGAATGGGGAACATGAGGAGTCTCGGGGAGGCGGAGGGGGGGGTGCGCGGAAAACAACGATCCCGAGGCGAGAGCGAGCTCCGCGCCGGGGAGGGGAGCTTGCGCCCCGCTGCCCCTTTTATGCAAAAGATCCGAGTGGGCCTCCGCCCCCACCGCTGCCGCCCCCCGGCCTCTCCGGCCCCCGCCCGGCCGGCTTTCAACCCAGGTCCTGTTTCCAGCAGTCACTAGGCGCACCAAATGTCCTCCGGGCGCTTCCAACAAAAACTGCGCTGTGGATTTAACTGTGCACTTCAAAGGCGCGAGCCGAGCGCACGGTCCTGGAAGGGAGGTACGCGAGCCGCACCCGGGCCAGCCAAGCGCGCCCCTGCGCCCCTTTTGGGGGGCCGTGCAGTCCACACCCCTCTACTACCCGGACCTGAGCCGGGCCGCCCCCACCCGTGGCCCCATGCCCCGTTGCCAGCCGCCCCCGACCGCGCGGAGCTTTCTTGGAAGCGGCTGCGCCGGGACAGAGCCTCCGACCCCACCTTTTACAGCAGAGCTCTCCGTTGGGGAAACGGGCGCCTCAGCCTCCGGGTGGCCCGGGAATCCATCGCGATTGGGGGCTTATTTTTATTTCCCGGTTCTCGGGCCGTTACTGAGTTGCCAGGACCTTATCAAAGCGCAGCCGGCTCCAGCCGACTCCCCCCGGCCGGGCTCAGGGAGCCAGTGATCCCGCCGCGCCAATCACAGCGGCGCTCGGCCGGCCCGCGCCGCCCGCCTTAAAGGGACAGCGCGCGCCCGCCTGGCCCCGCCCCGGCCCGGCCCCCGTCGCACACTCCGCTCCTGCGTTAACCCTTTCTAAGCCCTTGGCGGCCCTGGGGCGTTCTTGGCCGGAGTTCGCATTTCATCTTTCAAGTTCTCCGGCCTCTTTGCTCACACCTCCTCCCTACGCCTGCTCTCGCGCTCCCCGGCTCTGGAATGCCAGTGCCTTGCAGCTCTCTGGCCATCGCTAGAACTGCAAGCAAGCAGAGCGCCGCCCCCGCCCCCGCCCCCGCGCCCGCCCTCCATCAAACACTTTACTACCTTTTTTCAAGTTTCTCTGGGAATTTGGACTTGGAGAGCCTTTTGGAAGGAGCTGTATCCCTGGGATCGGCTGGCCAATTCTTAGGGCTTGCTCCGACTGGGACCCGGAAGGCGTGGCACATGTGTGTATGCGTGTGCGTGTGCGTGTGTGTGTGTGTGCGCGCCCGCATTTGTACTCCACTATCTGCGTTAATATAGAAATAGTTTGTGGACGACTTGAAGTTGTGTTTGTGTGAAGGTGAGGGTGTGAATTTGTCTCCACAAGACCTGCTTGTAGTTAGGGGGCACCCCTCAGTTCTCCAATTTTGCATCCTTGCATGGCATTCAGAACCTTCCTTGGGCACACAAGGACCTCTCTCCTCCAACAAATTCGTGCCCACCACGTTCTTCCGCAAGGCTGCGGTCGTCCCAGATGTTACATATTAAACAGCCGTGGAATGCCTCCCCCACACACGCAGTGGTAAAGTATAAAAATTCACCCCATTGTCATCTTTGAATTCCTTCCCACCTTCTCCCCAAAATGTTCATAAGGTACAGCCCTTAAAAAAATAAACCGAACCCGGCATGGTGGCGCACGCCTTTTATTCCAGCACTCCGGAGGCAGAGGCAGGCGAATCTCTGTGAGTTCAAAGTCAGCCTGGTCTGCAAAGCGAGTCCAGGAGAGTCAAGGATACACAGAGAAACTCTAGTCTCAAAAAACTATATATATTTATATATATGTCATAAGCTCAGATCATTTGTTTCTCATTGATTTGTTAATAAAATTTTTAACCTTGTGGGGGAAAATGGAAGGGAGAATGTAGCCTGGTAGAGTTCTTACCTCGAAAATCCTGGGTTCCACCCCCACCCCAGCACCACATAAACCAGAGTCGGTGACACATGGCCATCAATAGAATGAGAATTCCAAAGACCAACACAGTACATCTGAAGCCAGCTTGGGCTCCATGAGACTCTCTCTCAAAGACAAAACAATAACAAAACAACCAACGACGATAAAACAACAACAAACCCCACAGAAAAGTAATCGAAACAGAGGAAAGAAGTGAGAAGCTGAGCCCTCCTTGGCTTTATAGTGTTGCACGGGGTTTTGGCTCTCAAACCACTCATTTTTGTCTTTGCTTTCTTGTTTATCTTAAAAATGAATAAAGGTCAATCAGTCGGCTTTTGGGACTTTGAAACAGGTCAGAAACATGACTGTCCAAAGGGACCGAGTAAGTGCCACCCATGTTCTACTGGAGAAGGAACTGGGGCTGTGGCAAAGGGTAAAGTTTGAGGCTCAAGCCTCAAACTCAATAGCCTAGGAATGAGGCCAGGTGGGTCACATTCCCCTCCTCTGTGTCCATGGTCAATGGGGCTGGCTTGCCCTGCAACCAGGAGCCAACCTATATAAAGTCAGCGGTCATGGCTGGGAAATGTGGTTCTTCCAAGGGAGATCAGAGAAAGTGTGTTCCCGTGATGCATCTGTACCTAGAGACAACTACTAGGCGTGAGGAAACTGGGCTCTAAGTTCTCTCTGCCTTCCAGCTCTAAGATGGTGTATGGACCAGAGGCACACCCACCCACCTCCTCAATCAACCCCAGAAAAACTCTGCTTCCTGGAGGTCCGTGGGCACAGAGGTGATGCTACTAAAACAGAAGTGTAGAGAGGCACAAAATGCCATTGGAGCAGCGCTACAATGTAGACAGCCAGTGGTGTACACGTGTGTCCCTTCCCCCACCCCCATTACAAACACACACACAGACACACACACACACACACACACACACACACACACACGCTCTGTGGAGGCTGGAGGGAGAGGACATGGAATCATCAAGCCATCCCAAATCAAAATAAACAAGGTTCAGAAAAGAGGCTTTCAAAAAGGAAGTGGAACCTGGGCCTTCATGGGTGGTTTTCCTCCCTCCAAGTTGTCCCCACTGACCCCTCACTGCCCCTCAGCCACCCACAGTCATCACAGGCTGTCTTTAAGCCAGAGGACTCTCCTGCTCCTTCATTATCCTGGTGCTGGGGCAGCGGAAGTACAGCCTGGGGAGTCCCTTGCGGTTTGGATCAGTAACAAGTCCTTTGGGAGCCTAGCATCCAGGGCAGGTGTTGGGGTCACCTCGGGCCAACAACTCCCTCCAACCATCTCTAGCACATCCCCCAGGCCCCGTCCCCTTCCTCACCCAACTTCATGTACACCGGAATACTCTACACCCAGCCGGAGGCTGGTCTAGTGCTGAGAAGCCGGAAGCCCTCTCACTCTAGTTCTTTGTTGCTAGTATTACTAGAGGAGCTTCCAAAGGCCTTCGTTTATTCCCAACCCCTTTCTCAATATAACAGTTTGCCATTTTCCTCTTCTCCCTGGCAGTAACACTATCATGTGACTTGTAATCCTGCATGGTTGCCTGGAAACTGGAAAGCAAGGTGATGGATTTCTGCACATGCTCACTTGCCCCCCCCCCCTTTAAAGTAAGACCCTACAGAGGATAGATGTTGCCATTTTCCTCAAGTGTAGACAAGTTTAATAAAGCAGAGAGGGGTCCTTTTCTGGAATTCTGTCCTGGGCTGAAATCCTAGAATACCAGAAAACAAGTCTAAAGGCTCCATGGGAGGCATCTGCCAGATCTCTGACCCTTGTCAGCTTTCAGAAAAACCATTCTGGAGGGGAAGTCAAGCAGCTGAGACAAGAGCTGCTGAGACCCGGGATACTGCTCTGAGATTCAGGAACACTGACTTTTCCTTCTTGGGAAAAGTGCCACCTTACACAATGTTCCTAACTATTGCTGAGGCTGTAGGTCACCTGACCCACTCTGGGTGCCATTTATTTGCTCATCTAGAGTAAGAGGATGCTCCGTGGGAAGGTCGTGGCAAATTCAGGCACTTGATACATACACAAGGTCACCACACAGTACGTCTTCAAGACGTCTTTTTTTCAATTTTCAAGATTTTTATTTTTTTATTTTATTCATAAGGGTAGTTTGCCTGCCTGCATTTCTAGTCCAAGCGGAGGCCAAGAAGACAGTATCAGATCTCCTGGAACTGGAGTTCCACATGGTTGTTAGCTGTGATTGCTGGGAATCTGAACTCAGGCCCTCCGGAAAAGCAGCCAGAGTTCTTAAACACTGAGCCCTGTAATGGTTATTTTTGCAGTTACCCTTTTCCCTCCATAGGCTGTTTCTGCTCTGGGAAGAGACTTTCATATTGGTTTCCTTTGTGTCTCAGTGGCACGGTGTATGGCAAAAGCAACCTGAAGGATGACAGATTTGTCTTGCCTCACAGTTTCAGAGGTTTCAGATCATCATGGCAAGGAAGTTTGCACCGGGTATGGCGATGGGATTGTGTTGGTCGTTCACACCCCAGTAGGCCAGGAAGTAGAGAGAGCTAAGATCCAAGAGTTAAGCGTGACCGTCAAAGGGCTGTTACGTGTGACCTCCTTCCATTTGCTATACTCCACTCTTAAAGGTTCCATAACCTCCGAAAATGGGGAACCAGCTGAGTAACTGGTGTTCAAAAACATATGAGGACACTTCCAATTTAAACTCTAACACTGCCCAACCTCTGAACAAGAATATTCTCCACTTAGGAGTCAGTAGTGATCCCAGGAAGCTGACCACAGGAGGGCCTGAAGAAGAAGAGCCAAAGGAGAACTGGCGGTTGGTCCTTGTAGTGAGCCTAAGTGGATTTGGAGCCACTTAGGAGACACACCTTTGGGAGAATCTGTGGAGTTCCCGCCGGGTTCAGTAAAAAGAAAGACCCGCCCTGAATGTGGGTGGAACCTTCCTATGAACAGGGTTCCAGAGTGAATAAAGAGGTAAAAGGTGGGAGCTCCCCAACCCCACCCCACCCCCCAGGACTAGAAGTGGCAGCAGTCAGCCTTTACTTCCTGACTGTGGATGTAGTGTGACCAGCCACCTGGTGCTTTCGCTGCCCTCCGCCCCACCCCCGCTAGGATAGACTGTATTCCACAGAGATAGATGGAAAAAGCCACTAACGTGGAGCCTTTTGTCTCTCTGCCATCTCCTATCCAGTACACATCCAGGCACAACAACCACAAAAACAGGCCCTGAGGAGATGGTTTGGTTGGTACCATGCTTGTCACACAAGCATGAGGACCTAGAACCACCCATTAAAAACCTGGTGTGAGAGGGTGACTGGGCTTAGTGAAGCAAAGGCACCTGCCACCAAGTTTGCCAACCCAAGTTCTGCATGTAGGACCCAACTGAGATCCTGCACAAGTTGTCCTCCACACACGTGTGGCCATATCGTGTCCCCCCCTCTGTCTCTGTCTCTGTCTCTCTCTCTCTCTCTGTCTCTCTCCCTCTGTCTCTCCATGCAATTTAAAAGAACAAGGGGGCTGGGCATGGCAGTGAACCTGTAAAACTAATAACTTTCTGGCCAGTCAGCTCTAGCATAATTGGTGATCTCCAGGTTCACTGAAGAGAGACCCTACCTCAAAAATGATGAAGAGCAACTAAGGAAGTTGCCTGAGGGTCAACCTCTGGACCCTGTCATGTGCACCTGTATATATATGTATACCCCAAACACACCAAAAAATAAGACTTTTCCAGCTCAGGTGACTCTTCAAAACATCATCTAATCTAACCCTTACACTTAGAGCAATGAGGTAAATAACTCAAACAGTAAGTGAAGAGATTTGCCCAGGATCACCAGGCCCACATCAGAGCTGTCAGTTTCTTGAAGGCCTTGACACCCAGCCCTGTTCCTCCCATATTATGGGAGGAAGACTTGGATCCACTAATGGCAGGGCTTCTACAGCAGGCTCAGAGAGAGGTTGGGATTTTTCCTAAAAGAACTACAACAGTCTGAAATCCCTCCTAAGTACAATTCATTCAGCTCCTCGACCCTAGGAGCTCAGCTCTTTCAGCCTCCCCTGGATAACTCCAAGTCTCTTATGGAGGCATTTATTTCCATGGGCATCTTGATGGGCATGATTTACCTAAGAGAGAGGGGACTCTCCCCAGCCTCAAAGAATGAAGAAATAAAACTTGGACTCAACTTCTGGTCACTCTTCCTACCTCCCTCTTCTCCCGGCAGAGGCGGAAACGCCGATGCTGAGGACTGTGAAGCCACAAGGGGAAGGAGAAGTTTCTCTGAGAAAGTTAGAGAAGCTTATTTATTGAGTGAAAATAATGGGAAATAATAGTTTAAAACTTCCAAATTCTAATTGCATTGATTAGGAAGGAGCTTTGCTCTGAGTTGTAAATGGATCTACAAATTGCTCAGTGCTTTCAGTATCTTCTCGTTCATGGTTTCAGAGTCTGGCTTTCTAAAACTGGCCTGAACTTGTATGCAGGAGAGGTCAACAGTATCAAAAATCAACCAGAAAGGAGACTGGAAGGATGGCTCAGTATTTGAGAGTCCACATTGCTCTTGCAGAAGACTCAAGTTTGGTTCCCTCTGCCCATGCTAGGTGACTCATAACTGCCTGTAACTTCAACCCTAGGGGACTTGAACCCCCTCTCTAGTCTCTGTTTGCTCCCCACCTCACCGGACAGGTTTTTCTGTTTATCCCTGGCTATCCTGGAACTCTTTGTAGACTAGGCTAAACTTGAACTCAGAATCCACATGCCTCTGCCTCCTGAGTGCTGGGGTTAATGATGTACACTCATTTACTAACTTTAAACAACTTTTGGGGAGTAAAAGTAAGCTGAGCTTGAAATGATTTCCTTTTCGTCATGTTTCTTGATTCACTGTGGATGCTGTGGCAGGCTGACTGACTTTTGTCTTAGGTACTGAAGGGTTCATCATGGAAGGGCAGACAGCTTCTACATAATTCCATCTTACTCTAGAACCTTCTACATATTGTTCCATGTTGCAGAACCATCTCTACATGAGATCTCCAAGTACTCTGCTTATTATGTAACCTGGCAATGCTGCAGCTGTGCCCCCTTTAATGCACTCAGATAATGGAAAGTTTTGACAGGCTCCTTTTGATGGGTCTACACTGGCTGTCTACAACTGCCTTTCCTCTCTCTGTCTGGTCAGCCCATTATAGTCCCTCTCGCAAGCAAACTATTTCCAAGCTGCTTAAAAAAAAAAAAAAAAGAAAAAGAAATGTCTGGCTGAGTGTGGTGGCACAGGCCTCAGGAGGCAGAGGCAGGGGCATGTCTGTGAGTTCAAGGATAGTCTAGACTACACAGCAGTTCCAGATAGTGAGATTGTTTGTTTGTTTGTTTTTGAGACAGGGTTTCTCTGTGTAGCCTTAGCTGTCCTGGAACAGCCTTGTGGACAAGGCTGGCCTTGAACTTGTAGAGATCTGCCTGCCTTTGCCTCCGAAGTGTTGGGATTAAAGGCATGCACCACTACCACCTGGGAATGAGATTTTTTTTTTTTTTTTTTGGTTTTTTCGAGACAGGGTTTCTCTGTGTAGCCCTGGCTGTGCTGGACTCACTTTGTAGACCAGGCTGGCCTCGAACTCGCAAAGATCCACCTGCCTCTGCCTCCCAAGTGCTGGGATTAAAGGCGTGCGCCACCACCGCCCGGCAAGATTTTTTTTTTTTAATAAATAAAAAGAGAAGTTGTGAATCCAAGACATCTTGTCTTCCTTTCACTGGGGCCTCTGTCCCTGGGTTTCTTCTCCAGGGAATTCCTTAAAGTGTACAGAGACAGGGCCTCCCAAAGTTGTAGCTCTGATCTCTTTCATGGTCTTAGTTCATCATTTTACTAAGCCAGCAAGATGGTCCCTCCAGTTTAGCATGTTTAAAACAGAGCTGGGCTCTGAATGTAGTTTAGTTAGTATAATGCTTGAGTAATACACAGGAAGCCTGGGTTCAACCCTTAACACTGCATAAACCAGGTGTGGTACTAGCACAGCGAACTCAAAGCCCCTGTGCTGCTGTGTCCCTCCCGGCAGGCAGCCAGGCATCATTCTGGAAGGTAATGGCCTTGCCACCCGCAGCAGTCTACATTACAAACCTGGTCCAGGTCTTGGCTACTCTTTCTCCTTCAAACATCCCATTCATTCTCCCAGTACTGTTGACTCCACATCCTAAAAATGTCCCACCATTTTCCTTCCCAAATTCGCAGCCACTCCCAAAGCTCTCATCATCTCTAGCCTGGGTAGCGACAGCTTCTAACTTCTCTCCATGCCTCTGCACTTCTGCAACCCCTACAGACGAATCGCTATCACAGAGAGCGTATCCCACAACCCATAGCCGACCTTGTCAGTCATTGGTTTCAAATCCTCCCCTGACTGCCCATACACAGCCTTTATGTAAGGGCCCAGAGCCTGAACACCGCCCATAGGAGGGCTTTTCTAGGCAATCTCCAGTTTTATTTCTGCTTCTTTCCCATTCTCACCACATACAGCTCTACCATGTCTTCCCTTCCCGTCTTTCTCAAGACCCTGTGAGTGGCCAGCCATGCTCTAGTTTCTCCATTCATGCCTGGCTCTGGTGCCCCTGGGCGTGGAGTGGCACCTAACCTCTAAGTGCCTGCAGTACTTGGGCCCTGTACTTTTCTGTCCCATCTATTCACTTGGGGCCACTCGGAGCCTTGGTTAGGCGTCTGGCATATGGTTCACGCAATGACAGAAGTGGATTGTGGACAAGAGCATTATGGGAAATGTTTAACAGCTGGCGAACGCTGTGCAACAGCCGATGAGAACTGGTGTTGGCCTCTGTGCTGGAACAGTTTTGGGGAGTCAGGGGGCGGCTGGCAAAGATGACCTTTTAGCGGCTGCCCCTTAGGATCCACCCTTACCATCCAAGTCCTACAGCATTTCCTTTCTTTGACCATGGGTGGGAATTATTGGCTGTCTTCTATGTAAATAGAATGTAGAAGAAATGATGGGATTAGGTTTTAAAAGATTATGACAGTTTTTTTTTAAGACACACTCTCATTGCATAGCCCTGGCTAGCCTAGGCTATAGACCAAATGGGCCTCAGACTCAGAGATTCCCCCGCCCCCACTCTGCCTCCTAAGTGCTGGAATTAAAAGAACGCCCCACTGTGTCTTGCTCAAAACTATATCTTCTATCCGCAGTACTTTCGTTGGGATTATGAGGCAGCCCTCACACCAAGTGAGGGATCTAGAGGCCAGTCCCTTAGCCAAACCTGACAAGGCCCTGCAGGCCGAGCCGCAGGGTTTGCCTGCAATCTCACAGGAAACCCTGAGCACGCAAACCAAACCCAGAGTCTGAAGCCACAGATTAGGACCCATCCCTCAGGGAAGGGAGCGGCAAGCTCAGATCTCTTAGATAAGACTTCTGCCCTGTCAGCTCATCTTGCAAAAGCTAAGAACCAGGTTGCAAGGCCCACTGGGGGCGTGAACCCTTCCTGTACTTTACTAGATAAGAGCACACCGGGGCGGCGGGAGGGGGAGAGGGGGTGCTGTGTGACCTGGCAACTATTAAAACGTGCTTGAAGCTCTTCAAAGGCTTCTGGACCTTTATAAAATATATCGAAACCCTCCAAAGAGATTACGAAAAGAAAACCGAGTCATTATGAGATGTACTGATTACAGGAGCGGGCGTGATCACATTCGAACCCCACTTCTGCCTAAGCTGGTCCCCCAACCGCACTAAATGGAGAGGTAGAACTTTCTGTTTTAGAAGGTGGTTATTTTGAGTCAGCTACTCATGGCAGATTTGAAGGAGGGAAACTGATCTCACTGGAGGGATGCTGGACCTTAACAAAAGAGGCTAGGGGGAGTATCTCTGACTATCTTTAAATGCTGTATTAAAAACAGGGGTAGGGGTGGCTAATGGTTGGAATGATAATCTTAGGGAAAGCAACTTCCGAGTGCCAAATACCAAAGGATCAGATGGGGAGTGGCTCAGGGAGCCTTTGAGGAAGCCTTTGTTATTTGATGAGTTTTTAGAAGAGAAAGTTCCTTTGCTCTGAACGGAGAAGAAATCGTCCCAAGATCCTTGTGGGTGAACATAATGATTTCCTCAACTAAAACATTAGCTTCAAAAACAAAGTCAAATGTGTGCACTGTACTTCCTCGAAAAACACTTTCATAGATAACTTTAGGGCATTAAAAAAAAAAGATAGACTAATTATTGAAACTATAAAAGCCTGCTCTACGAGTCATCCCAGCATTAAAAGGATGTTGGGGGGAAATTAAGTGGCAAAAACAAGTGTGCCCAGCTTTTCAGGAAAGGAATTCTGGAACAGAGGAAGGTGAGGTACCCAGCAGAGCTTAGCTGGGGGCACTGGTTCCCTTTCCCCTAGGTGGACTCTTTCTGCAGACTTCAAAATTGATGTGTTCATTGTGCTAATTCTGGCTACCTTGGTAGAACCAGGAGTTCTTAGTTCACTCAGGCTATGATCAGGAACTGTAAATCAGAAAATAGTCACAAGGGCACTGGGAATGTGTGGAAAAAGCTTCCTCCCAGTGGGCGTGTCTATTCCAGGCTGGGATCCAAATCTTCAGGACTTTTCCTGAGGTACAGAGGTGAGAGGTCCAGGTGTCAGACGGCTGCCTGCCCAGGAGGTGGGGGAGGGGCAGGTCGGCACCCTGGGGACACCCCCAGCTGGTGGATTGCTTCTAGAGGTCAAGACTGGGGAAGATGCTCGACAGTAAAGCCCTGCCACCCAGGGAGAGAGTGTGAGTTGGGTGAGGTGTTGGAGGTCTTTTGTCCATTTCTGCTTTCTCTGGCGGCCACCCACTTGGTCCTGCACCTGCTTCACCCAAACTGGCCTCATCTTTCACTGGATGGACCTTCCCTAACCCTAGAGTCTTACCCTTTCCTATCCTCACAAAAGCAGCCCCCACCAAACCATCTCTAGGGATTCCCCTCCTCTGAATATGCAGGTGAAAAGGTGTCCCTCTTAAATCCCAGGTGGGGGACCGGCACATTTTTGGGATGGTAGTTCTGCAAAAGATAGGCCTGGTCATTTCACAGAGAGACTATGGGGCTGGGAGGAAAGTCCATGACTGATGCTGAGTGCAGACTTGCTTGCGGTCCAGACTGGTAGAGCCCCACCCTCTGCAGCCTGCCACTTGGATGAGGGTTAGGGTGGGAAGGAGTACATCAATAATCCAGTGGCCAATTTTGGTGTATGTGTGTGTGCCAGGTACTAGAGAGAAGTGGACTAGGTGGGCACCAGATACGGCCATGAGAAGCAGAGGAGAGGCCAGAGGGACCAGGCCAGAGGGAGTGCTGCCTTTTCTAAAATTCCATAGAAACTGAGGACGGTGGGGGTGGGGGTGGGGGTGGGGGTGGGGGTGGGGGGTGGTTGGGTGGGGAAACAAACTGGGCCAGATTGGTCCAGGAAGGTTTAGAACAGTGGTTCTCAATCTGAGGGTCACAACCCCACAGGGTTTGCATAGCAAATATCCTGAATATCATATAGTTACATTACAGATCATAACAGTAGCAAAATTACAGTTATGAAGTAGCAACGAAAATAATGTTATGGTTGGGGGGGTCACCACAACAAGAGGAACTGTATTAAAGGGTCTCAGCATTAGGAAGGTTTAAAGAATGCGAGCCCAGGAGGTGGTCCCTCCTCCCCTCCCTCCTTCCTTCCTTCCTTTTCTTCTTTTCATTGTTGAGATTAGGACATTTGCACCATCACACCTGGCAAAACTGAAAATTTAACTATGCACCCAGGAAAGGGGCTCAGGGGTTATGTGTGGAGGCTCTGGAGGGAAGAGCCTGGCCCCCCTGTGCAAGTCATTCATCTATGCCTCAGTTCCCCTGGATGTAAATGCTAGAGAACATAGTTGTCAGGGATAAATAGGTGCATGCCTGCAGTGAGGTGCTTAGGGCCCAGCTGGTGCCCTGGAAACACTAGATTAGGGTTAGTCATTTTAGAGAAATTAACAGCAAAACTTGAGGGAGTCATCTGACAGCGTCTTGGTTGTTTTTTTCTCTTTTGGTTTTTGGTTTTTGTTTATTTGTTTTTTTGTAGGCAGGGGTGTGGGGCAGTGCTTAAAACCTCATTCCCTTGGTTTTAAAGTGGGAATAAAATAAGGACAGCTTGAAGGTAACGAAGAGGATGTCCAAATGGACAGCAATGCTTCCTTGGAGTTTCTTTACTTTCTTTTTCTTTTTTTCTTCCTTTTGAGGCAGGGTTTCTCTGTGTGGCCCTGGCTGTCCTAGAACTGACTCTGTAGACCAGGCTGGCCTCAAATTCAGAGATCCGCCTGAGCACTGGGACCAAAGGTGTGCACTACCACACGTGGCTGCAAATTTCATTTTTGAAAGCAGTAAATTCTCAGCTTTCTGCTAACGAATGGCTTCCTAAGGCAGGAAAGCTCTTGGCTTCCATCTTATCTTCCTGGGGCACACTGCCAGTCTTCTAAGGGTGGGGGGGTGTGGGTGTTGGAGCCATCTGATGCTTTATGTGTCCCCCTCGAGTTGTACCACTCCCACCCCCAAAGTTTTCAGCAAAGACAGTAGAGGAGACCTTGGAGTCCTCAGTGTGCTTAGGTTCTGTATTCAGGATGAAGCCATTCTCAGGTGGAAAATATTCCAGGCTAGAAATAAGTTTGTGTCTGGGCTGACTATGAGTGGTGTTTTTCTTGTCCTCATTCTTCATTCCAAACAACACAGAATTACAACCTTGTGCATGCCTTTGGTGCTGTGTTAGGTGGTATGTCTACTTGTTTATTATTATTATTATTATTATTATTATTATTATTATTATATTTTTGAGGTAGGTCTCATGTATCCTAAGACAGTCTAAACTTTCTTTTTTTTTTTGTTTTTTTTTTCGAGACAGGGTTTCTCTGTGTAACAGCCTTGGTTGTCCTGGACTTGCTTTGTAGACCAGGCTGGCCTCGAACTCACAGAGATCCGCCTGCCACTGCCTCCCAAGTGCTGGGATTAAAGGCGTGCGCCACCACGCCCGGCAGTCTAAACTTTCTATGTAGCTGAGGATGACCTCGAGCTTCTAATTCTCCTGCTTCTACCTCTTGGATGTTGGGACTACAAATGTATTCCTACCACATGTGTCAGAAGTGGAGCCCAGGGCTTTGTTCATGCTAAACAAGCAGCACATCCACCGAGTTAAACCCAAGCCTAGTTGGTCTCTTAAGCATTCATTTCTCAGCCCATTAAATAGCCATATGGATCAATAACTGTTTTGTGAAAAAGGGTACCCTATATAAAATGACCTTTAACCTTCTTATGTTTCCTGCACATCATGTCTGGCCTCCAAGCATACCGGGGAATGGAGATAATACAATAGGAATAGTGTGCCCTCCCAGTTGCTGGCCCTGAAAACAATAGGGTCGTGGGTTAGTGTTAGAGTCCCTCTAGGAAGCTACCTGGGCATGGCGATCAAACGCAGCCATGTTAGTGTGGTCCTGGGCAGAACCGGAATAACCACAGTCTTCTAGGCTGACCTTCCTGCAGTCTGCTGGCAAGGTGAGTCTGAGGCTTCTAAGCCACACCCACCAGCATAGCACCTCTGTCCTTGGCGCCATCTTCTCTCACAAACAGCGGCCCTGTCTAAACCTGCAGGGCCAAGGGAGCAGTAAAAGGGCCATAAAGGAGTGGGAAGTACTACCATAAACCAGAGACAGAGTCATTAGCAGTTCCCTTCTGATAAGGGCTTCAAGGGCTTCCAGCAGACAGCCTGGTCCCTACCCCCCCCCCCACCAAGATATTTCAATACTTGCTTCAGAGCTCACAGGGGAGGAGGATCAAGGAAGAGAAACCAGGGAGAGGAGAAAAGAGAGGTGTGCCGATCAAGGGCAAGAGACAGGCTTTAGAAGGTTCCAGGTAATATCTCAATAGGGATAGTTACACTATGGGGGAGGAGGTGCTTCCTGTGGGCTGGCCTAACAGATCTTCTCATTCGATTCCCCACTCAGCCACTCCCTAAAGTAGACACCATCACTGTCAAGTAACGTTTCAGGGCTGTGGCCTAGGATATACTGCAGGATCTGCCTTGTGCAGTCCAATGTTGTCCAGTGTGGACTGCCTTGCTCAACACTAGGAATCTCAAGATGGTGACTGCAGAGCACTAATCCCAGCACAGGACCCTCTGAAGCACAAAGGGGGCCTTAAGTGATCACATACATCCTCTGCAGCCACTGGGAGGCCCTGGCTGGAGGAGTTGAGGTACTGGATGAGAGTCACACGGGTGTAAACCATGGTGAGCCAGATGTGATGCAAAGTGAGGAGCCCTGTGTTGGTCTCTCAGTTCTTCTCCATCCTTGTATAAGATGGACAAGTGCCAATGGCCAAAGGTGAAGGATCAGAGAGGGTATGTGAGCTGTCTTAAAATTTAGGGTGCAGGGCTGCCCATCTTGGGCCCACTTTCTTAGACAAGAAATTCATTGGGACCCTGCTGCAGCCCTTAGGATTTTTCTCTGAGTGACAGGACATAGACTCAAACCCATGAAGCTCATAGTGTATCCAAGGTTGGCCTCAAATTCACTAACTAGCCAAGGATGATGCTGAATTTCTGATCTTCCATGGTATATATCATTCTAGGGCTGGAACCCAGGGCTTCATGCATGTTGGCATTCACTCCACCAAACAAGCCACAAACCCCAGCCCCCATGCAGCTATTTTTAAGGACTAAGGCCAAAAAATGTAAGAAGGTATTTTATCACTTTTTCCAGTTGGCTATGTGTTCCTACCCATCTGAGCGTATAATCAGGAGGGCCCTGGTAATGACCTAGGTTGGGCTTAGAGGCCTATATTCCAGCTCTGGCTCCAGCTTTTCTGGGACTCAGGCCACTTAAGGCCACCCAGGTCCTTTCTCATCTGCACAAGGAAGTGCCTGGATATCAACATCTCTGCCTGTCACTCATGTCATCAGCTTGTGTCTCCTGCTCCCCCTTTATAGATCTCAGTTTTGAGACAGTCAGACTCACTGGATGGAATGCAAGCCCATGTATACATGGTTTTTGTAGCCTGAGCTGCCCTTGGTGTCTCCTCAGACTGACCCAGGAGGGGAGAGGCGCTAGTCTGTGTGGCCTTGGGACTCGCTTTCAGTTCTTGTATTTAAGAGAGACAGGGTAACCATTGAGGCTTGTGCCTATGATGCAAGCAAGCACTTGGAAGGCTGAGGTAGGATTTCCAAGAGTTCCAAGCCAACCTGGGTTACAAAGTAAGACCTCGTCTCAAAAAAACACAAAGCAGCCAACCAACCAGCCAAACCATTCAACCAACCAGCCAACAAACAGGGACAGTGCAAATTTAGTCAGATTCTAACCACCCATTCCCTCTATCCCTATGACCTCTTCCAAGGAGCCATCATATTTCTGCCTATGAAAGGGACCCAGCTCCTAGAACACAGAGGTAACAATGAGTCTAAGATATCAGCTTGTATAGTCCTGAAAAGTCTCCAAGCATTCAGGTTTGTGTAGAAATGCAGAGGTTGTCTGTGAGGGATTGCTTAAGCAAATCACATATGCTTCCCAGGTAGCAGGGAGGAATGTTGCACAGTGATTAGGAAAGGTAATAGAGCTGCAATGCAAGGAATGTCCTGAGATTTAGTCCAAACTGCAGGATGCAAATTATAATTGCTGTATACTGAACCAAGTAAAGTACATAGGAATGAAGGTAAGGACATATGGTGTGATAATAGTTCTTTTTTTCTTCTTTTTTTCCCCCCTTGCTTTTTATATTAGTGTTGGCATGCTTCCAGAGAGATAAAGGCTACACTTTTCACTATGGTCTACACCTGCTCAGACTCAACTGATTGCTCTACATTTGGTCATGTTACTCACAAGCAGTCTATCCTAAGCCAAACTTCAGGTGGCCCTACCTTTTGGGGGTGCCCTTTTGAAATTGTTTTTCTTTTGGTTTTTTGAGACAGGGTTTCTTTGTGTATCTCTGGCTGTCCTGGACTCACTTTGTAGATCAGGCTGGCCTCGACTACTCTTTTGAATTAAAAAAAAATTTTTCTTTCTTTTTTAAAAAAATACGGTTTTGTGTGTGGAGGTGTTATATATGTGAGTGAAGGTGCCCAGAGAGGCCAAAGGCTAGATCTCTCGGGAGCTGGAGTTATAAGCAGCTTTGAGCTGCCTGATGTGGATTCTGAGAACCAATCTTGGGTCCTCTAGAAGATCAGTGTGCACACTGACCTACTGAGCCATCTCTACAGTCTCTGGGATTTTTGTTTTTGTTGTTTTGTTTTGTTTTTTGGTTTTTCGAGACAGGGTTTCTCTGTGTAGCCCTGGCTGTCCTGGACTCACTTTGTAGACCAGGCTGGCCTCGAACTCACAAAGATCCGCCTGCCTCTGCCTCCTGAGTGCTGGGATTAAAGGAGTGCACCACCACGCCTGGCTAGGATGTTTTCTTATACCCTAATACAACTGCTCCTTAACTTTCCATGGTGTTCTAGCACCATAAGCTTGTCCTAAATTCCAAATATCCCAAACCAAAAATACATACAACCTACTGCATTACACAGCCCAGGCAGGGGTTGAACTTGTGTTCCTCCTGCCTCACCATCCCTGGTAGTAGAATTATAGGCATATGGCAACATGTCAGGTTGTATCTAACCTACTAAATACGTAGCTTTGCCTAACTTCCTTAAGTATGCTCACAACTTCCATCAGCCTAAAGTTGGTCACAATCATGGAACACAAAGGGTCTCTGCAGTGAGGGGTTGGATAGTTCACACAATCCACCGAATACTGTGCTCACAGTGAAAAGTGGTCGCTATATGCATTTACTTTCTCGCAGTGTAAAGCTGAAAAACCACTCTTGTGAGTCTGGCATGATCTGTGTCTAAAATCAGCTTGGTCTCATTTTATTTGTTTGTTTATTTTTAGCCAGGGTTTCAGAGGAACTACAGTTCAAGGGCTACGATCTCTTCAGGGTACTGGCATCAGAAACTCCCAGTCAGTCAATGCTAATGCTAACTCAACACCAGGGCTCTGTCCTTGGAATTGTTGCTTTGGGTTTTTTTGTTTTGTTTTGTTTTGCTTTGTTTTTTAGGGTTTTCGAGGGTTTCTCTGTATAACAGTCCTGGCTGTCCTGGAACTTGCTTTGTAAGACCATACTGGCATCAAACTCTCAGACATCCACCTGCTTCTGCCTCCCGAGTGCTGGGTTTAAAGGTGTGCGCCACCACATCCAGTCCAGTTTGGAACTGTTATCTTTCAAAGGCAGTGTGGTGTCCCTTGCCTCACGCTGACTGCTTTCTTAGACTGCAGTTGGTGGACCTGAGACACATGGACACATGGGTCTCATATATTCCTAGCACACACCACACACCACACACACACACACACACACACACACACACACACACACACTCCAGCACACACACGCTCAAAATCAGGACAGACACAGTCTGGACAGATAAGTGTGAAAAGTTTCCTGTATCACGGAATTGCTATCCCCTGGGCAGGCGTCTCCTTTGCAGTCTGTGTTTCCCACACTTCCTGCTATCTCAGATTCTTGGCCAGATTGAGGGATTTGAAAGAGGCGGAATGTGGCCTTGAACATTCTTCCTCTGGAGAGAGCATGTGTAACCAGTCTGAACTGTTAGCTATTTTTAAAACTTCATTCATTCGTTTTGCGTGTGTGCATTCCTGTGTGTGGGTGGGCATGCCTTTGCCATGATGGCATCTGTGTGCAGAACACGGGTGGAGGTCAAAGGACAACAAGCAGGAGTCACCTCTCTCCTTTCACCACATGGGTATTAAGGATGGGAGTCAGGGGGTCAGGCTTGGTGGCAAATGTCATTACCTGCCGGACCATCTTGCCAGTCCTTGCCCATTTGCTTCTGAGAGTTTTCTTCCTGACTGCCGGTACTCTGATCGGAAGAGGCCGAGAGCTGACAAAATGAGGGAAGGACTTGAAGAGGGGAAGAGAGTGTGTCCTAGGTGCAGGTCAGCCAGACACGTATCCCTTGTCCTTTCTCCCAGGTCCCCACCCTGGTTTCTGGGAAGAGGGCAGTTGGAGGAAACCGGCAGTGGGGACCTCAAGCCTCCAGTTTTTTGTCATCCCAATGTCACCATCAAAATGTTGTATGAGCTTTGCCAAACTATCAGCCTTCCTACGCCTCAGTTTTTCCAACTACTAAATGGGAATACTCTGTTTAAAAAAAAAGATGAAATGAGAAAATGGGCAGAGTAAGTGTCCATTCGGTGTCCTGTGAGTCTGTGCTTCTTTTCATCTTGTAGAGCTAGGCTAGGCTATGGCAGCTCTTCTGCTTGGGCCCCATTATGGGAAAATGGCCCATGGTGTCTGTGGGGCAGGCAGCCATCTTCCAGGCTCCTCCACGAGCAGACCTACTGTGTGTTTTGTAGACTATCTCAACTGGTAGTGCTGCTCTCTCTGGTCCAGGAAACAGTACTGGCGATAGCTCTGTAGTCAACTGGCTTTCCATCCATGGTCTGGCCAGGGTGACTTGGCCCACATCCTCTCCCTAGTAGCCAGGTTGGTTTGCTGCCCAGGGCCCTTGGACTCAGACTGAAAAGCTCATCTCTCTATTTCAGAGGCTCCATTCAGAATGTCCAGCCACGAGTGAAGGAGCCTGGCACCACTGGGCATGGATAGAAGGATAGATGTGCATTCTGTGGGCCAGTAACATCCAGGAGAACCCACCTGGCTATCTAGCAATCAGACCAGGCCTCCTTTCCCTGCAAGATGGAAAAGGAGCTGGACAGAAGAGGATTGGGAGGCACTCCCCAGCCATCATTACTTGGTGTGAAACATCAGCCTCCTGCAGGGAAGAGATAGTGGAAGATAGGCCTAAGGCAATTAGCCAGGGAGCCAGTGGCTTCTCTCTACTAGGTTGAAATTGGTGACTGAAAAAAAACTTGCATCACCACCCAACAACCTCACAAGAGAATATAGCATACCAGCAGAGAGTCATAGAAGGAAACCCAAATGTTTTGAGTTTAGCTATTAAGCATAGTTTCCAGCAAGTGTTCTCATGTCTTGAAACGAAACAGATGAAAACAACATGTGTCAATGGTTGTAGGAAGGCAATAATGTCATCAACAGGAAATGCAGCCATTGAACACTGAAGCCGCGGCCCGGGGCTTAACTCTTCCCCTGGCCATCCTCCAGTTCTTCTGCGCGGAAGACTGAGGAAGCTTCCTGCATGAGCAGGTCTCTGCCTCTTTAGGCCTTTCTCCTGGGGCCCCTGTGAGAGCTCCCTGTGAGGATCCTGTGCCTCTCAGGGAACAATAGTCTTGGGAAGAACAAGAGCCCCTGGTCCTCTCTGCAGAGGAAATTGCTGAGCGCCTCCTCCCTTCTCTGTGAAGCGGCCACAAAGCCTTGGCTGTGGGACCACAGTTAAGAGTTCCTGGCAAAGACAGTGCCAGCTGCTGGCAGGAGCAGCAAAAGCAAGGCCAATGTGCTGGTGCTAGAGAGGGTGGGTGGCACCACCAGGGAGTCTGTGGGCCCCAGGAGATGCTGGCTACAGGAGCTGCAGATGGAGCAGGGTGGGGGGAGCAAGACATCCCACGTTTTCTGATCTGTTTACCCAGGATAGAAACAGTGTGTGTGTGTGTGTGTGTGTGTGTGTGTGTGTGTGTGTGTGTGTG
>CAJQZJ010033741.1:589956-606840 GCA_907164525.1 Lophiomys imhausi | reverse complement strand
GTGTGTGTGTGTGTGTGTGTGTGTGTGTGTGTGTGTGTGTGTGTGTGTGCTGCCCTTGCGTCTGACCCCAAGGAAACACAGGCAGAATGGTGATCCTGGCATAGAAAAGTAAGGCTAGTGTCCCCAGCCTGGAAAGTCTTACTGTTTGTTTGAGTCTCTGCTGAGCACACTGCACTTTTGGAGATGCCTGCCTCCCGGCCGACTCTACCACATGCAGGCGATGCATGAAATCTAGATCCCAAACAGGCATACATTTGGGACGGTGGAGTGAGAGTGTCTAGCAGTCCAGTTTCAACGGTACTGGCCTTAGGTGTGGGCAGCACTTATCACCTGTCCTGGAGGCCTTGAGGAGGTCTCAGTAAGTCCATGGTCTAGAGTGCTGTTCTTGAAACTCAGCAGGTCAGTTTTCAAGGTCAGAAACCTAGCCCAATGGGTTTTAGACTAGCCTGGACTGAGGACTCTTTTTTTTTTTGTTTGTTTGTTTTTTTCAAGACAGGGTTTCTTTGTGTAGTCCTGGCTGTCCTGGACTCGATTTATAGACCAGGCTGGCCTTGAACTTCATGCAGCGATCCGCCTGCCTCTGCCTCCCAAGTGCTGGGATTAAAGGCGTGCACCACCACGGCCAGCTCTTTTTTTTTTTTTTTTAATTTATCCATTTTTATTGTATGTGCATTTGTGTTTTGCCTGCATGTATGTCTGTGTGAGGGTATAAGATCTTGGAGTTACAGGCAGTTGTGAGCCGCCATGTGGGTACTGGGATTTGAACCTGGGTCTTCTGGAAGAGCAGTTAGTGTTCTTAACCACTGAGCCATCTCTCCAGCCCTGACTGAGGACTCTTAAAACAGTTGGATGGTGGAATTGTCACTACATATAAATTAGGAGACAGAAGTGTCTCAGTTCTTTCTCTCACAACACACAAAACAGCAACAGAAATGCCTTGGGCACATCCTGATGAAGGATTTTGGTAGCGGTATGTTGGTAGTTCCTCAGTAGACATATCTAGGTTGTCTGCACCTGTGTGTGTTAGTCAGCCCATAGTATCATAACAAAATGTCATACTCTAACTGGGCTAAACAGTTGGAATTTATTTCTTATAGTTCGGAAGCTGGAAGTCTAAGTTAAAGGTATTGGCCAATTTGGCTCTCTGTGGACATGGTGGACACAGAGAGCTACTTCTAACCCTGTTCCTTGTACATGCACTGGCTCCACCACATCTTCCTGGACTCACTTTGTAGACCAGGCTCTCTTCTGTTCTCATCTAAAGATAATTACCCCCCCAAAGGCCTCATCTCCAAATATGAAGGATTGGGGTTCTTCCATGTGAATTTAGAGGGACACAATTCAATCTATAACACCTTGTCTCACCTGACTCCCATCTGTAGATGCTAGTCCCATGTGGTGCACTGGCTTGGGTCAAGGGTGGTGACAGAGGTGGTCAGATGTGGGCTTTGACCTACAGGAGTCCTCCTTGTGCTGGAGATCAGCCCCCAAAAGAGACAACTTGAAAGCCATGCAGTAAGGGCTAGTGTAGAGAAGAGTTCAGGGTAGCGAAAGGTAGCCAAGTCCACCTTGGGTAAGGGGACAATGGGCAGCTTGAGGGCACCTCTGGGAAGTGGAACAGCTTGAGCAAAGCCTTAACATCTAGAAACAGCCTGGGGCAGGGGGTGCGGAACTCCCAGACAGCCACACTTCAGGCACCAGAGGCAAGGAGTGGTGAAGGTTGGCTTGACTGACCAGAGCTCCGCTAAGATTATGCGCAATCCGACCTTGGCTTTACAGATCAGTTACCTTATACTGGGGAGAGGGGTGCTATGTGATCGGAGATGTGGTTTAGGAAGCTCTCTACTGTGAGAGTGTTAGGACTGGTTTAAATCAGATAGGATTTAGGGAGCAGGAAACCATGGGAGTGCTTTAGGATCATCTAAGATGCTGTGCAGATATTTACATTCGGTTGCAACAACTTGGGTTCCCCAGAAACTGGGGTTCTGATGCCATGTGAATTCTTTTTTTTCCTTTATTTTTTATTTCTTCAAGTTACATCTCAATCTCAATCGCAGTCCCCTCCCTATTCCCCCCTCCAGTCCCACCCTCCCACCCTCAACCCCCCATCCTCTTCCCTTTTTTTTCTTTTAAGTTTAAGGTATATCTTATTTCCCCCTACAGTTTCCCCTTTCAGTCCAACAAATGGCTCTTTCTCTTATAATAATAAATACAATACAAAACAACAGAGGTAATTAGGCCACAGTTATGAGGGTTATATGGCTTAGTGTACATTCCCAATGTCCAGTCCATATGTATTTGGCACCTGACTTTAACATTCTACTATCTAACCATCTCCATGAGTTTAAAGTTCTATATCTGACTCAACATTCATACTAACTTGCAACACAATTCTTAGAAAATTGTCTTAGGGGAGGAAAAAAAGAGAAGACCTGTAAAGTAATGAAGAAGAAGGGAACACAAGAGGCCAATAGGACAGGACATCTCACCAGAGCCCCTCTGGTCCACCCACCAGCAGATCTAAAAGGACAGTGTTGCCATCCTCCTGCCCCAGGGGATGAGGGAGTTAGAGACTTCACACATTAGCACCTATCAGCCCTGCTTGCCACCCTGGGGAGATGATAGGACATAGGAACTCAGTGTTTTCACAGTTGCAGGCTTAGTGGATTCTAGTAGCTTCCACCAGAGGTGCAGGAGAGAAACCAGGAGCAAAGGATGACAGAGGGAGATGGGGGGGGTGGCCCTCAAGCAGAGCCCCACAGGTGTCTGCCACCCTTTTGAGACTGTTCAGCCTCCCAGGCCATTTCATGAACATCACCTTCGGCCATGCTTATCCAGCCAGGAATGGGTAGTTGAGTGGTTTCAAATCTGAATGTGCAGGGACTCCCCAAACAGGGTTTGTACTCCAGCTCCAGGACCGGGTTGACCCTGTAGATCTAGAGACTTCCTCGGTGGGAAGGGGCAAAGGTCGTCAGAAAGAAGGGAATGCAGGCCCCATACTGACCTCCCCAGTGAACTGGCCACTACATCAGTAGCTACCATAGGGCTCTGCACTGAGAGTCAGGGCCCATGCAAAGGCTACCACTGACTGGCTAAGTGAGCAGGGGGCAAGGTCCAATCCCAGGCTGTGGTGACTCAGTGTTCCTCATCTCCACAAGCAGGATGGCTCTGCCCATCACACTCATCCCTATGACTGTTACAAGGATAAAAGTGGGATTCCAGTCTGGGCAAGTTCTCCGAGAATCCGCAAGACATGTTGTAAACCCAGATCATCCTCCACATCCTACGTGAGTAATGTCAGGCAAGGGCAAGCAAGGAGGACACGTGGTGATGTTCACTTCCCATTCTCTGCAGATCAAAGATGCTGTGGCAGGCTTCACACAAAGGATGAGAAGTGGTACCAACTGGACTTTGAGCATAGAGGCCTGATGCTGACAGAGACCTTGGATCTTCTCAATAGCCACAGCTATCAGAAAGGCATGGGGTCTCCACCCAAAATGCGATTAATTGCAAGCATGTGAGTTATGCTTCAGACTGGAGGATAAAGAGAGATCAAAGGCAACTATTCAAAGGGCCAGCTCCCTGTCCACCCAGCTCAGCATGTCACACACAGCACGCTCACCATGAGTCTCACCCCACCCTCTGCAGCCAGCCTAGTCAGAACCATTTGGCTTTCAGGTTAATCTCTTTCCTGTTACCATGGAGGTAGGAAGCTCCCTTCTTGCTCCTAGGAGATAAGGGCTTCCAGTAATGTGACTTAGAAAACCTTACTGCTGCCCGACCTCACCAGAGTGGACCCTCAGATATGTACCCTACCAAATGACCCGTCTATGTACATCCTAGTCATGATTTGTCTGTTTTGGGCCCTCAAGGTTGCAAGAGAAAAATCACAACTCTTGACTGTCACCTCTGAATTGTTCCAAGGGTCCTCTATCACCTGTCAGCTCCCCTGTCATGTCCTGAGCCCCACCTCCCCGTGGGAAACCAAGTAAGGAGTTCGGGGTTTTGTGGCTTGCTCCAGATTGGCTGGGGTTTCCCCAGCGCTCATGTTGAAGTCCTCATTGAGTTGGATGGCAAATCTGCCCTTGCCAATAGCTTTAGTCCCCAAAACCTTCCAGGGGCAATGTCCGACTGCCTGTCTTTCCCAGAATGCTATGCCAAACTGGTCAGAACTAGCAGGTGTCTAGGCATCAGATTAGTAATGGCTGGCTGTGTTTGAACACACATCTCCTGAGCAAGCTGGGACCTAAAGGCTCTGAAATGTGGCCAAGCTTAGCTAGTCCGTATAAATGTCAAAGTCTGACCCAGCATGTCTATAACCTCAGCACTTAGGAGGCTAAGGCAGGATCATGAATTTTAGACCAGTCAAGATTTTATCCCCAAAGAGAAAGATGGGGGAGTTGGGGACATTATTCAGTCTCTAAAGTGCTTGCTGCACAAAGGAGACCTGTGTTCAGATCCCTACTGTTCACACAAAAAAGTCAGGCACAGCAGTGGGCATAGAACCCCAACACTGGTGAGTCAAAGGGAGGAGAACCCCTAGAGTTTGCTGGCCAGTGAGTCTAGCCAAGTCTAGCTCTAGAGTCAGTGAGAGACGTTGCCTCAAAAAACTGAGGTGGAGAGTGGATGGGGAAGACACCTGATCTTGACCCCTGGCTTCCATATTCATGTACATACATGCAAGCAGGCATGCATGTGCGCGCACACACACACACACACACACACACACACACACACAGAGAGAGAGAGAGAGAGAGAGAGAGAGAGGAGTCTAGATCTGAATGCATGTATAGCTTACTTAAATGTCTAGTCTTCTAATATACCTCACAGCTCTGAACTAATCTAGGTTAGGGTATCATATACATAAACGGCTGGTGATGGTCACATTCCCAATCCCCAGTTTCCTACATGGGCTAGTTTTGCTCAGAGCCAAGAATCGTGACCTCAACATCATTCCTGACAAGGAGTTCTGGTAGGAGTATGCAGAAGGCTTAGGTGCAGGCAGTGTCTGGGAGAGGACAGGCTACTTTAAGCTAAACACATTTCTGGTGACTTCCATACCGTCCTTTCTCTGAGTAAGTAGGCTGTTGTGCATATATAGATTATCAGATGGGTTTTTCAAAATTCACATTTGATTCTGAAACAAATCACACCACATTCCCCTGTGTGGCTCCCCTGGCCATCCATCATACTCTTTCAAAATCAAACCAAATGTCAGGAACTGGCCAAGCAAATATCACTGGCAAAAGCTGGAAGGTACAATGACTGGGGAGACAGGTAGTTGGTAAAGTGCTTGCTTTGGAAGGATGTTAAAAAAAAAAGTTAGGCATAGTGTTAGGTTAGACTTGTACTCTCACTGCTGGGGAGGCAGACACTAGCAAATCTATTAGGCAGATGGTACCTGAAGTTGTCCTCGGACCTCCACATAAAAACATGTATACATACATGCACATACATGTAAGCAGATACACACACACACACAAACCCCTGGAATGTGAGCAGTAGGGGTGCATGCCTTTAATTCCAGCACTCAGGAGACAGAGGCAGGTGGATCTCTAAGTTTGAGGCCAGGCAGGTCTACAGAGTGAGTTTCACAATAGCCAGGGCTACAAAGAGAAACCCTGTCTCAAAGCTCTCCCTGACTTAAAAAAAAAAAAAATTCTGGAAGATTCATGACATATAACTAACCAAGGAGAGTTGTGTTTTGTATTGTATACACACAGTGTAAGGGACTTCAGACAGCTTTCTTTTTTAAAGATTTTAATTTTTAAATTATATGAGTATGTTTGCCTGTGAGTGTGAGTTTGTGTACAGGAATGGAGTGCCCAAGGAGGCCAGAGGGTACTGGATCCTGGAGTCTGAGTGGTAGGTGTTTGTGAGCTGCCTATGGGTGCCAGGAAATAAATGTGGGTCCTCTGAAAAAGCAGTATGTGCTCTTCTTAACCATGAAGCCATCTCCCCAGCCCCCAGGGAGTCCTTTCAACAGCTACAGAATACCAGTCCTTTTTCAGGGGATACAGTGATCTCTGATAATCTAGGAACAGCTGGTGAAAGTGTCCTTTTCTGAACAATAACAAAGTGCTGGGCCTGGTGACAGATCTGTAATCTCAGCTGTTGGGAAGGCTGAGACAGGAAGACTGCAAGACAGGTAGCCCAGCAACTTCAAGGAGACTGGACGGAGCTTAGTGGCACAGTTGTCTAGGATGCAAAGGCTATGGACTCAAACCCCAGAACCACAACACACAACAGGAGAAAAGGAGGAGGAAGAGGAGGAAGGGAGGAGGAAGAAGAAAGGACTAGAGTAAGTTTGACCAACTGATTAGATCCCAGGTGTTGGAAAGTGCTAAAGCTGAAGGACCACTAGCTTCCCAAGACAAAGGGTTGGGTTTGTAGATCAGCCTCTGCAAAGTAGGCCTTTGCAGGAGGGGAGGCTGCATAAGTCTCTGCTGCTCATGGCTCTCTCTCTGGCCTCCCCTTGGGCCCAAGTACAGCACTCTGCTTCAGGAGTTTCCATTGTGGCTTGAAGTGTTGCAAAAACCTTTTGCCAGGGCAGTCCTCATACTTTCTTAACGAAGGAAGGAAGGAAGGCTTGGGATAAGGAAGGGAAGGATTGCAGTTGGATAAGGCCATGAAATAGTCTCAGACCTGCAAGGGTCTGGTCCTCTGAGAGCTGGGCATAGACCCCTGGCCTCTGCAAACATTTATGAAGCCTTGCTATATGCCCTGATACTGGGCCAGTTCTGTGTGATTCTCAAGACCTCAAGAAGTGCTCTGTGCAAGCCCAGGGCAGAAGGGCGGTGGCAGGGGTGAAGAACTCTAGGAACAGCCCCTCCCCCAGTAGAAAAGCCAGGAAGGAGGTCAGAGAGTCCTGCCCTGCAGCCGGCACAGGGACGAGACTGTAACTGCCCAGGGCAGCTGTTCAAGTGTGGAGTCCATTTCAAAGGCCTTTTGTTAAACTTCTAACAGCCAAAAGGACTGCCCGAAGCCATTCACTGGGAAGGGCTGGCAATTCCAGTGACCTGGAAGACTATGAAGCCCCAGTTCTCTCCAGCCCAGGAGAATGAGTTGCTCAGAGCTCATCAGCCAATGCAATAAATCAAGGGCTGGGTCCTAAAGAGCCATAATGACCAGAAGGAGGATCCCTCCACCCTTTATTGAAGGGCCACATACAGGTGTATAGGGCAGGAAAATGACTGACAGGCTCACCAGGATGTGTTGGGTCTCCCTGGGGCAATTTTCTAGTTCAATGCAGCCCTCTCCGCCCAGGGCCTTATCTGCTTGTAGTAGTAGGAACTGTACTGCAACAAATTTGCTGATGATTGTGGGGCTGTGGACAAATCCTCTCATCTGCTTGAATCACTATCTTCTCATTCATAAGATAAAGATTTTGGCCTGCTGGCTATCTCCTCATCCCTAAGTAAAGATGTTGGCCTGGTCAGCAGGTCTGCCAATCTCTGAAGGGAACCGGGGGCATCTCAGATGTGCAGGAGGGTGGAGAAGGGAAGTCCCTGAGCAATAAAGTCTTCCTCCCACTTCTGTCCTCAGATGGGTACAGGAGTGAGTGGACTTCGGTGGGAGTTTTGGTGAAGATCGAGGAGCTCTGGCACCCACTGAGAAAGGAAGCTATGCTTTCCCCTTTCAGACCCTGTGCTTCACAGGCCTCTCCATTGATCTGAATTCTAGATTGTCAATCGCCAAGGTCTGGGGCTCAGCGGAACCTTAGATCTCCTCCCCTCCCCCAAGTGCCTAGGGTCTGGGGTTCCACATACAAGTTTGGGGAGCGCTCCAGTCGCTGCCATGTGCATCACGGAAGCACTCACTTGGACCCAGATTGCTGGCAGGTTCTGGGTCAGGCAGAGTGTTACCTGAAACTCTGCAACTCATAATGACTCCAGACCGGCTTCTCAGGTCGGTGGCTACAAATGTTAATAAAATTAAAGCCACCTGAGAGTTCAGCCTGGCAATCCTTTGAAAGCAAGTCTGTGATGGGTTATTACCCTCAATTACCTAGTTGTCCACTCTCTTAGCTTGGGGTTAAACTCTCAACTCTTCCCTTTGAACTCATTACCCTTTTATCTGTGACTGGACCAAGGGGCTTCAGGACAATAATCAATGGAAACTTCGTAAGAATAGAAGAGCTAGGAGGGGAAAGGTGTGAATGTTGCTTTAAGTGGGGGTTGACGAAGGGCAGATGGGGACTGAAACGAGGTGGAAGAGTCTGTGTCCTCAACTTAAAGGCAAAAAGACAGTAGTGTGTGTGTGTGTGTGTGTGTGTGTGTAACAACAACAATCCAGCAAGTAATTTTCAGATCTTTTGGGAAATGAAGAGAAAGCGATAATTTGGGGCCCGATCTGAGAGGTGCAGCCATCATCAAAGGAGGAGAGAAAGTTAATGAAGCAAAAGACACAATTAAAGAATGGATTTAATTAGGGCTTTGATGTCTGACATGGCGCATGACACTTCAAGGGGGGCAAGGGACTACAGTGCTCACGCATCAGGAAATGGCTTGTTAAACTGAGCTGTCCCCCAAGAGGCTGTATGAGAAGAAGGAACTTTCATCCTGGCCTCTCCCACCAGAAGGAAAATTCAGGCTCACATGGAGCCTAGCTAGGAGGGTTTAAACATATCACAAACCCGCCTCCCTGCCCCCAAAAGTCTGGGTTCCCGGAGGCAGCGGGTGTTTCAGGATCATTATGCTGCAGGATTCTCTGTTAAAAAAAAGGGGGGGGGGTTGGTGAGAGAAAAACGGTGTGCGTGCGCTAACTAACGTTGGAAATGTTTCATTTCTCCTTTTCATTTAATCCCATTTGGAACGCTTGTCTACACAGGGAAGATGAAAACGCCAAGGGAAGAGTCTTTCTCTGCAGTTTTCCAGTGGTATTGGAAGGTGCAAGGAGCCACCTCGGTAACGAGGCGCAGCCTGCCCGGCTCCCGGTGCAGAAACGTCTCCTGCCCCGCACCCCGCACCCGCACCCCTGCGCCCACAAAGTACAGGCCAGGCCGGCGGAGGGCTGCCAAACTCACGTTTTGCCCTGTTACGACTCCCCCGCTCCTCATTAAAAAATAAAGAAAGAAAGAATAAAATAAAAACTCCCTTTATTGTGCGCAACATCTGGAAAGCTCCCTTCTCCATCTGCTCTGGGTCCTGACAGTGTTTTTGACCACAAAGCCAAAGGCTCCTCCTGCAGTGTGTCACCGGGCTGGGGGCTCTGGATGTCCAGTCCAGGAGACTTGGGAGGGTTCAGACAAACAGGACTAGCCAGGTCTGCTGGTTGTGGGAGCTGGGAATCCAGAGTCCCCGCCTGGGTTCTGGGGCCTGGGCTTTCTAGTACTCTGTGGAAGAGGGCTCCCGTTCCCAGGACTTACTAGAGGCAGCCCCCCTCCTCCCCCGCCCAGTACACGCCGGGAAGGACAGACTGCTTTGAGACCCCCAAGGCTGAGGCTTAGGATATCCGATTGGAAATGAGCCTGTTGGAGTTTTGCTTCCAAATGGCCCCAGTCTTGGGTTTTTATTTCTTATCCACACTCTCAGCTAGCTCGCACTCTGGCGAGGGGGGTGGGGTGAAGGCAGCAGGCTTGGAAAAGTAGAGAAGTTTATGTGAAAAGATCAAAATATTTCTCATACTTTCTCCAAAGGCCTAGGGCTCTTTTCTCCCAGACTGAACTTTTTCTCTGAGAGAGTAATCCTTGAAAGCCTCAGCCCTCATTTCTTTTAGGTCACTCTTCCATTTCTTGGATTTAAAGGAGGCAGAGGGGTCACAGATGTGGGCACGCCACTCAAAGTGCACCATGGGGTGCGCCCATCCATATGAGGATTGGAACAGAGACTGAGAGAGGCTTGCCAGCTGAGAGACCCACGTGCTCAGGTCCAGCCAATGAGAAGCCTCAGAAATGTAAAATGCGAGAGCAACTGTTGCGGGATGGAGGTTTCGGGTGGCCGGTGTTCCCGGCTGTAAAGATTTCTCAGTCGACACAGAGATGCTCACGAATAACCTGAGTCCAAGGTGCTCAGGAGTCTGAGATGTGTCTGCTCCCAATTAACGTGAAGGCTAACGTTAGCTTAACAGAAAACAAACATCTTCGAATTAAGCGTAATTATTGCAGATCTATAAAAGCTGTTTTATAATGTGATTTGTGTAGGCCCCGGAGGAACTTTAAGTTGGACCGGAGGCTTTCATTTGCCTTCCTGCCAAGAGGCCAAGTGCTCAACATTCTGCGAAGAACTGAAAACAAATCTAAAAACCACCATAAGCCTGAATGGGCCCACGTTCGCCATAACCGTAATCTCTCTTTGCTGCATGCTTTTCCGCTTGAGAGTGCTTTCTAATCTTTGCACACTGGAAAGTAAGATGCTTGAGGATGTTTGCAGTAGAAGGGGAAGAAAGTATTATGAAGGGGCTGAGTTAAAAAAAAAGTTTGCAAGCCGGGCGTGGTGGCGCACGCCTTTAATCCCAGCACTCGGGAGGCAGAGGCAGGCGGATCTCTGTGAGTTCGAGGCCAGCCTGGTCTACAAAGCGAGTCCAGGACAGCCAGAGATACACAGAGAAACCCTGTCTCAAAAAAATCAAAAAAAAAAAGAAAAAAAAAAAAAGTTTGCAAATGCTTTGGGTTATTCTAAAATGCTTCTGAAAATGCTTTCGTGTTCTCTCCTCCCAACTGGAAGATATGACACAAAAATATTTTAAATTATCGGTTCAGGAAAAGCTAAGCCTGGCTTCTTATGTGCAGTTTTGCTGGACCTGGCTGGGCAGTACGTAAGCTGTGTGGGGAACAGAACACTGGGCTGGCAGAGGCTGAGAACCCAGTAGCGGACCTTGAACATTTTGGGGGTTAGGGACTTGGGGGTTTGAGTGTCACTGGTCATATTTTTCTTTGGGAATGTGCCCTTTGTGTCTCAGAGGGGTTTGCTTATATATTTCTGCAGTTGGGAAAAGTGGGCATTAGTTACTAGTTGGAGCTAAACCTGAAGTTACCAAGAGATTTTTTTCTTCTTCCAGAAAGAGCTGCAGGCCAAAATGAAATCTCACCTTAGGAGCCAAGAAAAAAGCTTATCTTTTATGTCGCTTTCAGAGAGGAGTTTTGGGTGAGGTGAGAGGAGGCGTCAGGGACAGGCTCCTACTCAAGGTGGCTTTGCTGTGGGGCTGTAACAGCCCAAGGCCAAGGACATTTTAATAAGTTTTCACCAGTGCTCGGCTTCTAGCAGGAATGGGCTCTGGACCGCACTCACAGGGTGGCCATCTTGCCTGCCTAGGGTTGGCAGTTTTATCTATCAAGTGTATTCTGAACCTAGGCTTGACTCTGCCCCATACCTTCTGAAGGTAACTTTGCTTAGGCAAGTCACAGAGTTTCTTGATGCCTCAGTCTAATAGGGTGTAAGGGGACTCATATCTTTTTTTGTTTTTGTTTGTTTTCTGAGACAGGGTTCCTCCGTGTATCCCTGGCTGTCCTGGACTTGCTTTGTAGACCAGGCTGGCCTCCAACTGGAACACACAGAGATCTGCCTGCCTCTGCCTCCCGAGTGCTGGGATCGATTAAAGGCGTGTGCCACCACCGCCTGGTGACGACTCATGTCCTAGAAATGCTGTGGATATTAGCGGTGGTGTGTGTCTCTAGCACACAGTGGCAGACAATGTGTATACACATTATTATTTTCCTACTAATTCTCCTCCGAGAACAGAATGGGTCAAGATGGATTTCGGGAGCCTGTGACCTCTCTCAGGGCAGGAGCTGCTCTCTTTGCTGCCTCAGGAACACACAGTTGTGGTTACAGACCATTAAAGAATTGCTGTTGGCCACAGAAGGTGGGGGAAGTAAAATTACAGTGTCCTTCACTTTATCAAAGTGTTGTCTCATAGGATTGTTAAAAATAGGATTGTTAAACGGAATATTGAGTTTTATTGAACACAGAGAGGTACCAAACTTAAGGGGACTGTATTAAACAGCGACACCTACTGATTGAGTCCAGAAATGCATCCCAAATCTATTAGACATTACAGACAGCCCAAAGGAAGAGGGTAACTTAGTTTAGGATGGGTGGATCCTTGACCCTACAATCAACAAAGCAGGAGATGATGGTGAACAAGACATTTTTACTTGGGACAAGTCAAGTGCTAGCAGCCTCTCAACTTCTGACAGAACCAGCCACAGACTAGCTGCCCCAGGGGATCTGATAAGACCAGGCAACTAGTTCCATGAATGAGCTTCCATCTGTCCTGCCTAGATATTCTGCACCCTATGACCTTTCACAAATGCATGAAACTACAGGGAGGGCTTACTATCTCATAGGTAGGACAGGCCAAAAAGTGGTATTGGTGTATCCTCCACTAGAGTGAACTAACCAGAGAGGTTCCCACCAGCAGATAGTGGCTCTGGCCTTGCAATCTAAATCACCTGGAAGACAAGACTCTCTTTGTTGCTCCAGCTGGATCCCGCGCATGTCTTAGCCTTAGTGTCTGGAGGGACAGCTAGGGAGACAGTTTTCCCTCTGTCTGTTTGCCTTTGCAACCAGTCATGGAATGCTATTGTGTGTCAAGTGTTGTGTTAAGTAAGGCCTGAAGCTCTGTTAAGGATAAGGGGTGGCTTCAGGGGACACATCTGCTCTAGCAAGCAATCCCTCAGTGTCAGGGCCACCTGAGCAGTTCACTGTTATGCTTCATCACTGCTAGGTCTTAGCCAGGCCATTAACATTCTTTTGTTGTGCTTTTTTGTGTGTGTGTGTGGGGGGGACAGGTTTTTCTGTGTAGCCCTGCCTGTCCTGGAGCTCACTCTGTAGACCAGGCTGGCCTTGAACTCACAGAGATCCGCCTGCCTCTGCCTCCTGAGTGCTGGGATTAAAGGCGAGTGCCACTACCGTCTGAGCCATTTAAATTCTTTGTCAAGCAGTTTCTTCTATGGAGCGAGGGAGATGGACTGCACCATCTCCAAAGCCCCTTGCAGTCAAGCATCTTCTAGGAATCCTGGTCCATGTGGGAAGAACACACAGTTGTTGCTGGACATAAGCAACGGCCAAAGAGAAGAAATGGATCTTCTCAGTGTCTGTCACAACCCTTCTCTGCCACATCTCTCTTCCCTGCGAAAAACCTGCTCCTTCATCCCTAGTGTCTTACCACGGCTAGTGCCACCCCCTTCTGGCAGGCAACTTTTTAAAGCTGCCAGCACACCAAGGCCTTGATGCCACCACACCTGTCCCCTGACACTAAGGGAGACAAGTCAGGCACATTTGTGAGGGAAGGGCAAGTGTGGCCATGTGAGGTGGGAGAATAAAGACAGGCCCTGTGTTTTCCTAAAGCAGCCTCACTGATTGAATGAACAATGGCAACTCACCTCACTGCCATCTGATGTCACATTGGGGCGTTTTCTGGGAGCTTCTGAAGGGCATCTGTCCCCATATCTTTGGAGGAGATGATTGGAAGAGATGACTGGGTATGAGCCTTAGCGTCTTGGTATTTTTGTAATTGTTATCTTGCTTTTCCATTGAAATGGAAATGTCTTCCCACCTACCCTGTTTTACTGGAACATCCTGTAGGGAAGGTCTTCTGTTGTTCTCAAAAAGAGGCAGCGTTTGGAGCAGTCGGAAATGGCTTTAAAGAACAGTCAAGCCATCCATTCAGCTAAATCGGAGTCAGCTCCCCCAGAAAAAACTTCCCAAACTTCTTTAGAGTATGACATTTTCAAAGCAGAATTCTTTTCTTTCTTTCTTTCTTTTTTTTTTTTTCCAAAATACCACAAGCAATGCATTGAGTTCAGGGAATACTGCCTGCCAAGCTTCAATTTTTATATTTAACCTTTCTTCTTTTTTAACGTCTTTGCAAAAACATGCTTGAAACTCTTCAAAAACCTTTCGGCTTGAAAGTTTGGGGAAAAAGTCTTCATGGATGAAACCCTTAGTTCTCAGCTTCTCCCTGTAGCTTTTGCTCTCCTCCTCATGTTAAAGGGAAAGATAATTATCATTGCCTGCTCAGCGAAAAAGGCGGCACGGTAAAGGGCCAGGCATGTGGTGCTGGCTGCTGATCTGAACATACATAGTTCTGGATAATGAATTATCAGTTCCTAACCCAAACACAGGTCGGCCTAGAACTCATAACGCTCTGCGATAGCCTCCCAAAGAATGTTGGGATTGCAGGCAGGCCCCACTAATAGCTAACTGCCAGTGTTTCTCTAAGGCAGTGGTTCTCAACCATCCTCCTGCTGCGACTCTTTAATACAGTTCCTTATGTTGTGGTGACCCCCCAACCATAAAATTATTTTCTTTGCTACCTCTTAACTGTAATTTCCCTACTGCTATGAATTGTAATGTAGACATTTATGTTTTCAAAGATCTTTGGGGGTTTTGACCCACAAAGTGAGGACCACTGCTGTAGGCACGATCTCATAGGTCTGAGACCATTAGAAGTGAAATGTCCTAAAACCATATGACAGAAACACAACATTGAACACTCCACTTCTGTTAGGCCAGATCAGTGTTGTGTAGTCAAACCCTGCCTTTCACAATGAAAATACATGCAGTAAGCGGAAGTAGGAGCTAGTCTAAAAACTGAACTTTTCAGGAGGTGGTGGTAGGGTACTTGTTTGAATAGGGAAAGTGGATTAGTGGTCATGTTCTGAGCATAGTGTCCTTTGGGTCAAAAAAAAAAAAATCTTGTTCTATTTTTTTCCCTGGGGCCCAGCAAAGCATTCTCACCCTGAACATCAGCCCCCTAATCTTATTTTCTTTTTCTCTGGCAGGTATTTTATTAACCCATTTTCTCATTTACCCACTCTGAATAGCTCAGTGGGCAGCATCCTTCTTAGAAAGTGAAAACCTCCTTGGAGATGCTGTGCTAGAGCAGAAATGCACACAAACCCCTCGCTCTGGTGCTGGGAAGAAAAGCCCTCCCTGTAATCCTGTCTGGTGAATCCACACATTGTGCTCCAGCCTTCCAGGAGAGCACAGGCCTGATTAAAGCACACGCCATCGAGGAATGCAGCTCATAATGGGCTGGCAGCTTGCAAAGTGATTAATATTGAGGTGGGGGTGACAAGGGGTACTTCCAATCTACGGCCCAAGGCAAATCCTCCCACAAATCTGCCACCTGGCAACAAGTGACTGTCCTCCAACTCCATGAGTCCAGAGCCAATGGTCCTGAGTGCAGCATGGGCTGGAGTCTGCCATGTGATTGGGATCAGCCATGTGGCCTGAGTCAGTTGTGCTACCATCTTGGTTTAATGGCCATGGACAGTCACTTCCCCTCTCCAGGGGATGAGCATACTGCACAGGGGAACTGTGAAGGACAGTTAAAGATGTAGATGCCTTTATTTCAAAGACGGAACTTTATGGTAGGGGACAGTTCTGTTTCTTTAAGAAATCACTTATTTATTCATGCATTTACTTGATTATTTATTCGTTTCGTTGTAATTTTTTGGATGGTAATATTTCTTCACAGTTTCAGTCCTGACTCCTGGTCTAGCCCATGTTCCTGCAAAACTGAGCTTTAAGGAAGAGAGCAGACTCCCTGCAATCCAACAGCAGTGAGCACCTGCCACACACTAAGTCTGTACCAGGGGCTGGCACACACATCCGATACCATTCCTCACCAAGGGAATGTAAATCAGTGCCACAGAGATCTAACCCTGGACATCCACCAGAAGGTCTTATATTTTAAAAAATGACAAGAGCATGTGTTGGCAAGGATTTAAGGCAAGAGAAACTTAAATACATCAATTGTTGATGGGAATGTAAATTGATTCAACCAGTTTGGAAACTTGTTTAATATCTACTAAAACTAAATATATATGTGTACTAGGTTCCAGTAATTCTAGTTCTTATTTTTTATGTTTATATGGGAAATGACTGCCCATGTTCACCAAAAGACATGTATAATAATCTCCATGAAAGCCCCAAACTGAAAATAACCCAAAATATCCATCAGGGGATGAATGTATGTAAACAATTATATATAAATAAAAGACATATAAATTATGAATATTTATACAATGGAATACCACACAGCAATAAATAGAATGAGCTAATGATACAGAAAATATAGATATAACTAATAGTTGTTATGCTGAACAAAAGAGCCAGGTACAAAAGGATACCTACATTGTGCCATTCCATTTATATGGGATGTGAGAACAGGTAATATTAACCCTGATGGAAGTCACAGTACTGTTCTGAGAACCAGCTGAAGAACCTTCCAGAGTAATGGAAGATTAGGATGATTTACATCTGCATCTGGTGGTCACAGAGCAACCGGCATATAGAATTCTATTAATTTCTGCACATAGAACTTGTTATCTGTGCTGCATGAAAATTATACTTTAGAAAAGGTTCTTCAAACAGTATTTTGTTTTCTCATTCAGTTTCTTGGTCTTCTTAACCAGCTAATAAATTCTTTATGAAACAATGACTTGGGGGCTGGAAAGATTGCTCAGCAGTTAAGAGAAATGGCTGTTCTTCTAGAGGACCCAGGTTCAATTCCCAGCACCCACACAGTGACTCACAACTGATGGTGACTAAAGTCTCAGTGGATCTGACACCCTCTTCTGACCGCTGTAGACACATGCACACAGTACACAGACATACATGCAGGCAAAACACGCACCCACATACAAATAAAAATAAATCTAAAACAAAACAATGCCTTACACTGACAAATAGCTGTTATAAAAAAAAAAAAAACAGGTTACACCTGTAACCTCAAGATTTAGAAGGTCTAAAAAAAGACTGGTTTAGTTCTACGCGAGGATGAGGTCCAGTGTAAGACCTCTTTGTCCCAAAAAGCAAGCAAACAAAAGAAAAGAAAACCCCGAGGAAAACAGACACACCTTCGAAAAATTTCATAGAACTAAATACATAGACACACACACACACACACAGACACACACACACACAGACACACACA
>CAJQZJ010033741.1:578910-589856 GCA_907164525.1 Lophiomys imhausi | reverse complement strand
ACAGACACACACACGCACACACACACAGACACACACACACAGACACAGACACACACACAGACACACACACACAGACACACACACAGACACACACGCACACACACACAGACACACACACACGCATGCACACATGCACGCATGCACTCACACACACAGACACACACACACACAGACACACACACGCACGCATGCATGCACGCACTCACTCACACACACAGACACACACACACACACACACACACACACACGCACACAGTCAAGCCAAGCTGTCAGGCACGCAGGAAGGGGAATGCTGTTTCTGAGATGAGCTGAATGGATGTTCTTTCCTGTGGCTCATGGATGTCCCATTGTCTTCTGGCTGCCAGTGTTTCTGGTCAGACACCTTAGAAGTCAAAGAAGACCTACTGAACTTCTGTTAAATTGATGGTTTTCACCAAACTTAATAACTTTCAGCTGCCATTTCTTCAAATACCGTTCTGCCCCCTTTTTCCTGTTCCTTACACATTCTATTACACATATGCCATCGCTCCAGAAACTATGGAAATGCTGTTCATTTCTTGTAAGAAATTTTCTCTGTCTTCAAAGGGGATGTTGTCTCAAGTTTACTGACATTTCCTCACCATCTCCAACTTGCTGTCAGGCCACCTAGTAAAACCTTCCTTTCAGATATACTTTTGGGGGGCTTCAGATGGCTCACCTGTTAAGAGCACTGGCTGTTCTTCCAAAGGACCCAGGTTCAAATCCCAGCACCACATGGCAGTTCCCAGCTGTCTGTAAAGGCCAGGCACACACACCTTTAATTCCAGCACTTGGGAGGCAGAGGCAGGTGGATCTCTGTGAGTTCAAGGCCAGCCTGATCTACAGAGTGAGTTCCAGGACAGCCAAGGCTATACAGAGAAACCCTGTCTCGAAACCCTCTCCCCACCAAAAAAAGGTTAAAAAAAAAAGATATACTTTCGGGTTCTAGACATTGATCCTTAATCCTTAACTTTTATTTTTCTTCTCCGACTCATTATTTTAAAGTTCATTATGACTATATTTTCCTTTAAGTCTTGAATACATTTATAAAAACAGCTTTAGAGTCTCTCTCTTCCCCCACTTCTCTCTCTCCTTTTCCTCTTCTTTTTTTGAGAGAAAAATATTGTTATGGAGTCCAGGCGGGCCTCAAACTCATAGTCTTTCTGCCTCAGCCTGAGTACTAGGATTACCACAGTACACCATTAGAGCTGGCAAATTTTTAAAATTGTTCATTACACTTTTTGTCTTGTTGGTGCTGCTAGGGTTCAAACCAGGGCCTCATTCATGCCAAGCACATGCTCTATATCAAATAGACCCACACCCATACACCCATAGCCCAATAGTGTGTGCTGGGCTATGTATTTATATATATATATTATATATATACACACATTATTTATTTTTATTTTATACACATTGGTGTTTTGCTGTATGTGTGTAGGTTCCTCTGGAACAGGAGTTACGGACAGATGTGAACTGCCATGTGGGTGCTGGAATTTGAACCCAGGTCCCCAGTGCTCTTAACTGCTGAGCTATCTCTCCAGCCCCCAATGTATGCTTTTTAAATGCTATAGAGACAGGATGGATTTTAGATTCCTTTGACAGTTACAGTACTTTCCTCCCAAGAAGGAAACTTACTTTGTGTACTCAAACTTCAGACTATTTATGTGTGTGTATGTGTGTGCATAGTATGTAGTGTGTGCATGTGTGTGTGTGTAGCACAGCTGAAGATATCTACTTAACTTTTCTATCTTCCATCTATCCTTTTCTGCAGTTCCAGCTCCTGGGATCTCTCATACAAGGACAGCTTAGAGGTCAACAGTTCAGGGGTCATCCAATGAGTTAAAGAAGTTCACGTGCAGACTTGGGAGCTTGCCATCTATGGTGTCTTGAGTTCTTATTCTCCCCACATCCTATAGTGTTGCAGAATATTTGATTCTATTGTGAACCCCAGGATTGTAAACTGTAAAAACCTGTTTCTATTGTGGGCTGGCTCAGCCTTTAATCCTAGAGCTTTCTGTTTACTGTAAACAAGTGGTTATGGTGTGGTTCACCTCTAAGCACACACCTTTAATCCTAGAGCTTTCTGTTTATTATAAACAAGTGGTTATGGTGTGGATCTGCCCTAGCACACACCTTAAGCCAAGAACTTTCTGTGCACAGCATTAAATAAAGTTAACCCTAGGTCAAGAGGTGGAACAAGAGACCAGCTGACAGGGATTAAACAGAAAGGAGGGACATTGAGCTGAGGGGTATTTAAGACAGTGTGGAGGAGTTGGAAGGTTTTCACATTCAGAAGTTTTTCTTCCTTCAGAGTTTTTCTTCCCTTTCAGTCTTCTTCCTTTGGATTTTCTCCTTCAAGGTTTTTCTTCCCTCAAGGCTTCTTCCTCTAGGTTCTTCTGGTCTTCTTCCTTAAGGGTTTCCAGCTGAATAAGAAAGTGAGCTGGGTGAGCTAGCAAGCTTTTTCCTTCTGAGATCTCAGCTGAGTAGGAAAGTGAGCTGGGTGAGCTAGCAGGCTTTTTGCTTTTGAGATCTCAGCTGAGTAGGAAAGTGAGCTGGGTGCTTTCTCTGCCTCTCTGGGCTAGCAGGTTCTCATCCCAGTAGCTAGTCCCGGCATCTTCATTGGTAAAATCAAACAAAGGGGGGGGGGGGGGGGGATTTATTTATTTATTTTTTAGATGCACCATAGGGTGGAGATTGTCCTCAGAGGAAAGATAGTGTAACCGTGGCTCTCAGTGAAGGTGTCTTCTTTCAGAGGTTTGGTGCTCTTCAGTTTAGCTCCCCATCTGTGGGTTTTTAAAATGATTTTTTTGGTCAAATTTATTACTGTTATGTTAGACAAGTAACTCAACACACACTACTTTGCCGTTATTTGAGGTAGAATTTGATGCCACATTCATGGTCTTCATCTCTTAATCTTTATATAATGAACATCTTTCTTTTACCTGAAAGACTAACGCACACTGTGACGTGATGGTGATTCTCCTGCCTTGGAACATCTAGACTGGATGTCTGACTGTGTACATATGTGGAGGTGGTGGCTGCAAGAAAAAATAGCTTCTGAGGGAGATGCCTGAGGATACTTTTTTGGGGTGGGTATAAGCATGTTTGCATACATGAGTGTGAGGTACCTCGGATGCCAGTCCTTGCCTAAGAACACCTTATTCTAGAGACAGGGTCTCTCATTTGGACTGGAACTCACTGACTAGATGAGGTTTGCTGGCTTGCATCCCAGGGTCTGTTATTGCCACTCAAAAGCTGTGACTACAGCTTATATCATTATGCTTCTTTTTTTTTTTTAAGATATGGGTTTTCAGGACAACGCGTGTCCTCATGCTTGCATGATAAGCATTTGGCCAAACGAACCATCTCCCCAACCCCTAACCATCTGTGGGACAATGCTATTGGGCTAGACACAAGGGACCCTTCATGGCAGGGATCATGCTGTCCATATTCAGCTATCAGGGCCAAGAAAACAAGTTGCACAGAGTGAAAGGTGGACAAATGTTGACTTGACCTGAGTTCCAGTTCACGTCCCTGCTTCCCAAAGAGCTCACGGGATGACATGCTCATAAAAACAACAACAGCAACAACATTTCATCCAGAAACACAACCACCTCAATGATTCTGCCTCAATTGAAAACAGCTGTGCCGTGGAAAGGCCTGCACATTAAATATGGCACCTAAGAGTGGAGATATAGTACAGGGAGTTATCAGTTGATCAGCTGCAGCTCAGCTAGGCCTGAGGTTCTCCAGGAAAGGGGCTCCTGGATGTCCCTGATGCCAATCATTAGGATAGATCTAATCCCTGCTGGAGTTGATGGTAGAGGAATGGCAGTAAGAATGGGAGGAGAAGTGGCCATCATTTACTGTGTGGCCCTGAGCTGTGCCGTGCAGACATGACGGGAACCAGAAATACTGAGTGTGGATCTCAGCATTGTGCTCCCCAAGCTCCTGGCTGTTCTGTCACCTGCTCTACCTGCAGTCTCCATATTGAACAGAATAGCAACAATTTCCAGTTGCTTCTGTCAGTTACTGTGGAGCAGTCCCTGACTTTCTATATTCTGTGCAACACCCACACCATCGAGAGATCACATCCCAGCCGATTTACCCCTGGGGTCTGCCCCTGCACTGCCCTTTCAGGTGCCCGTGGTAGAATTCGATGATAGTTGTACAGTCATCTCTTTCAGGAAAAGGGATTTTAGTTGTTCACTAATTCAGTGGATCAATACAGAGACCATGGCTCCAGGTCAGCAAGAACTTAGATCTGCAAAATTTCTAGTTCTGTGAACTTGGGAAAATGTTTTCTTCCTAAAGTTCATAGGTGCTGCCTTCCCTCTAGCCACCTTCACTAGTGACTAGCTCAGGCCATGGGGTGACTGCGGAGGCTGCCAGCTGTACTTTGCTTCTCTGTACAAATAGGATGTCCCTTCTCCCTTCCACAGAAACATTTGGAAATTTGCGATCCCTTGGGATAGAATCCCACAACCCTGGTTAGCTATGTAGGGTGTTGGTCTAATGCGATATTTGCTGCTCTTCAAAACAAAAAGTTTAAAAACTCCTATTGACTTTAAATTAGAAAAACTTCAGGGTAACCTCTTATTCCCCTCTAGCTATTCCAAAGACACAATAAACTGGAATGGTATAATGGGATGTCGTTGCTCCAGACAGAGATTCCATGTGTGGCCCTGCCAGGTTGCCTCTAACTTATGGCCATCTTCCTATCTCTGCATTCCAAATGCTAGGATCAGAGGTGTGCAGTTCCACACCCAGTTGCTACAATGTGATTCTTATTTCAGTGAGTTCAGTCATACAATATACCTGAGGCCAGGGAGCGATGCTTCACATTTGGAGAAAGGAGGGCCTCTAGAGTGGAAATGGAGACAGACTGAGGTTGGAGTAGGAGCTTTGAAGGGGACTCAATGGGACTCAGTTTGGGGGATTTTGATAAAGGCCTTTCCTCATCCTGAAACACTGATATAATTTCCTTTCTTTTCTTTCTCTCTCTCTCTCTTTCTACTTTCTATTTCTCTATCTCCTTCCTTCCTTCCTTCCTCCCTCCCTCCCTCCCTCCCTCCCTCCCTCCCTTCCTTCCTTCCTTTCTTTTTTTCTGGACCTGATGACCAAACCCAGGACCTTGGGCTTGGTAGGCAAGGGCTCTACCACTGAGCTAAACCCCCAACTCCCTGGTATAATTTTCTAAATGAAGTAGTATCATCACACAAGGCAGGGCTAGGCTCAGTACTATTCCATGTCTGGTAGATGTGCTGTCTCCATATCAGGTGGGGACTAACTTCAGTGTATGTCACCTCATGAAGTTGCAGAGCTGGTGGAAGCTGTGACCAGGTCCGTAGGCTGCCCTGGCTCTAGTCAGCTGGTCAGGTAAGAAGAATGAGGGTGTCTTGGGTCACTCAGCACCTACTATCCCCTGGTCAGGGATGGGCCAGTCCCAAGGTGAGCCGAGAGTGACTCTAGTGATCAGAAAAGCTCAAGTGGTAGGTGCATGGCCGGGGGCCTTGGATTCAGCACTTGCCTGTCTATTACTAGGCCAATGGCAGAAAGAAGCAAAGGTTGTGAGGAAGGCTGGAGCACCAAAGCACCGAGAGAAAACAGGAAAGTAAACAGTTTCTCTGTGAAGGTTCATGTCCATTGTCAACCTGACCAGAGTTAGGATCATCATGGAGACACATTTCTGGGTGTGTTTCTGGGGGTGTTCCCAGAAAGATTCCTCTTAAAAGAGAAGGTGCATGCTGAATTTGGGTGCCACTCTCCCTTGGGCTAAATAAAAAGAAGAAAGCTAACAGGGCATAAGCATCCCATGTTCTGTTTCCTGACTGGGAATGCAATGGATGGGACCAGGTCCCTTCCCCACCGTAAGACTGTATACTCAGGCTGTGAGCCAAAGCAAACTCTTGCCCCATCTGCCTGTCTGCAATTCTCTGTCTCTGTCTCTCTTTCTTATTTTTATTTATTTATTTATTTAGAGACAGGGTCTCACATATTCAAGACCAACTTGAACTTGCTATGTTGCCTGGAATAACCTTGCACTCTGGCCCTATGCCTCTGGAGTGCTGGGATTGCAGGTGTCCACCACCACACACAGTCAGTTTGCTGGGGACGTAGGGATTGCCAGGGCTTTGTATATGCTAGCCCACCCTCTACCACATCCCAACCCTTAGCAACAAGGAAGCAACTAATAACATTCCCTGGTGCCAATCAGTCCTGTCACCATCTATGGTGGGCTTTGGTAGTGTCAGGCCCCGCCCAAGCATAATACATGTAAGCATTGTCTTCAGCCTTCCAACATCCACGAGGCAACTTTTCTGTCCTGATAAGTAAACTTTTGAGGAGGGGTGGGAGTGGGAGGAAGGTTCTTGTGGAAGGTGCTGGGAGGGCAGGGTTACGGACATGTTTGATCTGTTCCCAGAGCAGGAGGCAACCAGAGCAATACATGGTCTGCAGGGATGATGACACACTTGGTAGTGTCAAGCTCATGCTGGGTGGCACCTAGGCATTGGAGCAGGTCAGGCACCTGTTGCTCATTCCTCATGCTAAGGCAGCCATGTACACAGAGGGCACACCCCCTTCACCCCCTTAAAGGTGTGTGTGTATGTGTGTGTGTGTGTGTGTGTGTGTGTGTGTGTGTGTGTGTGTGTACTTGCCTTGGCATAGGTGTGGAGGTCAGAGAACCACCTCAGGTGTTAGTCCTCGCCTTCCACATTGCTTTTGAGACAAGGTCTCTGTTGTATGTACTGGGCTAACTGGCATTTGTGCTTCTGGGGATTCTCCCATCTCTGCCTCCTCTCACCATGCCCGGCTTTCTGCAGGTTCTGGGCCTTCGAACGCAGGTTCTCATGCTTGTGTAGCAAGAACCTTACTTGTGGAGCCATTTCTGCAGCCCTGGAAGACATCACTTAAATGCACAGATCTATTTTCCCAGTACAAACAATTGAGAATGGCATGCCCCAGTCCACAGTTCATAGGAAACCTTTGCATAGGAAATCCTACCATGCAAAGGAAGTGTTTGTTTATCCACCAGAAAGTGTTTTGGGTTGCCAAGCAAGTTTCAGCTAGTGGCCACGTTTGGAACGGGCAGGGGTTTCACCCTCCCAGGGATTTGCTACTCTGGTCTTTACGGGGATGCCACATAAAGATCTATTAAGTCTGTGAGTATAAGATACTCTGGATGCTTCTCATCTTAGAATCATCTAGAAACATTTGTTTGTTTTAAATTTATTTATTGCTTTTTTTTTTTGAGACCCAGCTTCTCTGTGTACCTCTGGCTGTCCTCGAACTCACAGAGATCTGCCTGCCTCTGCCTCCTAGGTGCTGGAAAGAAACCTCTTTAAATAGCACTGAGCTTGTAAACTAATGAGCCTGGCATGACTAAGAGCTTCCCAGAGGATCTAATGTCCCTGAGTCAGCAGCACCCCAGGACATTCTTCTGTAAAGATGAAGTGTGCTCTGTCTTCCACAATAGCCACAGTGAGGAGGATTCAGGGAGCCAGGCCTGTCACAGGGACTTGCCCTCTGAAAATGGATTGTTTACTATCACAACTGTTCAACAGGTGAACATTTTCTGGTTCAAAGTTTGCATGCTTTGTCTTATTCAAGAGCAAACTCAGCCAGTGACTAAGGTTAGGCTCTCTCAACAATGGTTTGTACCCCATTTTTGCCTATGTGAGTGACAGAGGGGGACCCCAGGCTCATTCTGAAGTTAACCCTACCTCCTGTAGACCTACACGGGTCTGGAGGAATACTTGACCATGCTACTCTCTTGGAACATTTTATTTTTCACATGAAAAACGAGAAACTAAAAGTTGAATCTGGTTTCTGTGGCAGGGACAACCCCACTGGGAGAGCAGGCAGCTCTGCCTCCCTCTGAAGCCCCAGGTCAGAATGCTGCAGGAGTGAGTGATAGCCATTCACATCCCTCCTCAGGTGTTTCCCAACAATCACCTCCAAATGGAGAGGCAGAGGCATCACAATGTGCAGGCCTGGTCCTCTGTGTCCATGGCATCGGGAAGGCATCCTGTTTTAGTCATGTCCCTATGTGAGACATGAGTATCGCCGACTGGACAGCAAGCATCTGTTGATTGCTATACATGATACCCTCCCATCACTGAAGGCTAGCTGCTTATTGGTTTCCTAAGACTCTGTCACAGATTCTGAGTGCTACAAAGAACTGAGAGATGCAGATTAAAGGGGTTAGACAGTGCAGCTCGCCACCCCTCATCTCCCTACTCTACCCCTGACACCACCACCTGGAGACCTGGGAGGAAAGAGGGACCAGACTGCCACCTTCAAGAAAAGGAAGGCCTTCTAAATAGCTATTATCACCTTGTAAAATAATAGCAGAGAGGTGAAATTCCAAAGAGAAAGAATTTCCTCATCCACAGGCCATGGCTGACCTTGGAATATGGCATCTGCTTCCTGGACCCTTTCCCCACTGTCTAGAAGATCTTCTCTCCAGAGAACAAGGAGGAAACCCAGATTCTGGGCACAGAAGGGGACTGCTTGTGACCCTAGACATAAACCATTTGGAAGGGAGACCAGGATTCCCCACTTGCAATTCTCACCCCATTTTTCAAACTCTTGCCCAACACCAGGCTCTTGCACATACAACTGTTTGGGATTCCAGCCAAGAGTTATTCCCCTAAAAATGTCTTATCAGATGGTTTATGAAATTAGGGTTTGTTCCCATATAGCCTATTTCCAAACAAACACTGTTTCCAGGGCCACTAAGGGTGAAGCCTTTGAGCCTTTCTACATCACGAGGCACATCAAATACTGAAGAAATTAACTCATAAATGGACAGTGAGGCAAGAGTGACAATAATCATAATCATAATAAACTTGGGGGAGGCATGGCCCTTCATATTGTAAGGTTAGTGTATCCACGGTGTGCTGTGGGATAAAGAGAAGGGTGAAGGACCCGAAATTTGGGTTCTAGACTGAATTAGACAGGCAGACACCCTTGTCTTTGATTTTAGAAAAATCAAAATACCTTAAGAGAATCTCAGCTTCCTTATCAGTTAAAAAAAGGAGCTAGCTGGGGAGCAGTGGCACATGCCTTTAATCCCAGCACTCAGGAGGCAGAAGCAGGCAGATCTCTGTGACTTTGAGGACAGCATGGTCTACAGAGTGAGTTCCAGGACAGCCTGGGCTTACCAGAGAAACCCTGTTTTGAAAAACAGACAGACAAACAAACAAAAGTAGTAAAGAAGCTACAAGGGTTTCTTAAAAGATAAAAGATAGGACGTAAAAGGAGAGGCTTTCTCTGGATGGTCACAAGTCAGCAGAAGTCATGATAATGGAATTGAGGGGTTGCAAGGAGAGAAGTTTCTGTCATCCCCAGTCAAAAACGGGGAGGTGCAGGCTGTACACAGCAGCCCTGTCCCTTGGTAGCTCCATATGCCAGTTCTACTCAGGGGATCTGCCAGTGTATCGCTGGGCCACAGGCCACTGGCTAAATGGTGAGAAGGGGGTTGGGTGGGTTGGCTGTGGTAGAGGATACGGGAGGGGAGGTGCCCCTCAAGAGGAGACTGTGAGTGTGGCAGATGCTTTGACATTCAAGTAAATGTAGCAAGTAGGAAACCAACCCCAGGCTTCGGGACTATGTCTAGAATCCACTCATTCATTCTTCAAAAAGTGTTTATCAAAAGTATACTGTTTGTCAAGTCAGATCTCATTCCTTGGCTTTCAAGGAGCACAAAAATCCAGTGAGACACACATCATGCGACACTTATCTCATAGTGCATTATGAGTCATAGAAGAAAGGAGTCAAAGCAGAGACACTTTGTCCTGGTGGGGAAGGTTGACACAAGCTGAGTCATGAGGAACAGGTAGTTGCCCAGAAAACAGAGAAATAGCATGCCACTGTGCCAGGAAGCATGAGACCACATGGTCCAGCCAGGAGGCTACAGAACGGAGCAAGGCAAGGGATGCCTGTGGTGCTGGAACCTTTCCTTCCCTGGGAGATACTAGACTTAGCACATGTTGGGGTCCAGACTGTCAATACAAAGATGGCAACAATCCATCTCCTGTTCTTAAAAAGTTTAGTCTATTAAGGGGAGACATCAAGAGAAGGGCAATATTGTATGAGCAGGATGTGCCTGTTTCTCATGGGTGTACCTAGGCAGAATGGGTCTTTATTGTAAGACTGAGGCTGGGGGTATAGGTAGGAGAAGAGAAGGTCAGAAAAGGCTTTTCAGAGGAGCTGGATGTGGAAAGAAACTGATGCAGTGTGGCAAGAATGGTTAAGAAGCTACCGTCACAGAAATGACCGGGACTTGAGCCATACGTGGCAGTGGCAATTAATAGGGGACGCAGATGAGAAATCAGATTGCTCTAGGGACAGTAAAACTTGCAGAAGCTGTGAGTGATTAGATGTTAGCATGGTGGAAGAAACAGGACTCAGGGGCATACTAGGCTTCTGATGAGGTAAAAGTGACATGGTCAGTCCTGGACATTCTGAGTCTCACTTGTCCACTGGACATGAAAGTGGAGACATTTGGTAGTTGATTATATGGGTCTATGTTTAGGAGAGAACACAGATGCCAGAGTTGCCGAGGTAGCAGAAAAAGTTCTGGATATGGAAATAACTATAGGGCAATAAGGTCTAGAGAAATCAACATTTAGGGAAATGGAGAACAACCCATAAAGGACACTACAATGACTATCGAGTGGAAACCAGCCAAAGATAAAGAATTCAAAAAACTAGAGAGGAGTTGGGGAGGCTGGCACACACCTTTAATCAGGACTTGGAAGGCAGAGGCAGGCAGATCTCTGAGTTTGAGGCCAGCCTGGCCTACAGAGTGAGTTCCAGGACACCCAGGGCTAAACAGAGAAACCCTGTCTTGAAAAACAAACAAAACAAAACGAAGAAGAAGAAGAAGAAGAAGAAGAAGAAGAAGAAGAAGAAGAAGA
>CAJQZJ010033741.1:545720-574123 GCA_907164525.1 Lophiomys imhausi | reverse complement strand
AAAAAAAAAAAAAAAAAAAAAAAAAAAGAAAAGATCCCAAACAGGGACCAAAACAACTCTAACAGTGAAACAGCAAGGGCTCTTTATACCAATGTCAGCTGTAGGTGACATTTCCCTCTTGGGACAGCTTAAGCATTGATGGTTCTGCATTGTGAGCACATTGCTAATTTGACAATGCCGTAGTTGTCATTTCTTACCTACCCATGTGGATGGGGAGCCTAAGGCACAGTCTATGTGGGTGCTGTAAAAGCTAATTTAACAAAAGTGTTAGCCATTGAATCTGACTATCAACACACTTTCTGGCTTAAATCAAGTCACAGGAGCTATACTTTTATAACAAGGGATTTAATAATGTGCCCCAAGACACAGTAGAATTATCCTTCCTCTTCTCAGTGGTCAGAAGGTATGAAGTAAAATTCCACTGCCCTTAGAGGCACAATCACTTCATTAATACAGATAAAACCATTGTGATCAAGTCAAAATTATAGCATAGCCTAAGTATGCAAAATGGAATTAAATTATACTTCAGTCAGGCGAATATGAAACCAGATTTTATTTCTTTTGCCCAAATCCTTCTCAGAGGATGAGAAATAGGCTCTTGGCTTTATACACATTTCCAAGAGCAAAATCCAGCACTTTTCAATGCTGTAGTTTTCCTGGGCTGGAATCTTTTCCATTTGTTCTTCAAGTGTGGGGAGTTCTGCTCAGCGGTGAGCTCATGATTGCCCATGGCATCGCTCAGTTTGCTTTTGGCAGGTACCATCTGTCAGATGAGTGGGTGCCAATTGCAGTAATGTCCTGGTCCATGTCTACCCAGTCTCCCTCTCTCCTGCTGGTCTCTGCAAAGGGACCGCTGAGCTGAATGCCCACATAGGATGCGCTTTAAGGTTGTCATTAGGTCCTGTCTTGCCTTAGGCTGTGGAGGTACATGTCCTATTACTGAAAAAGAACTGCCCACACTACTGTACTGGTGGTGACATGTCCCCTCAGTCTTTGCCAGGTACTTGCCACTGTCACTGCTTTGGACAATCTCTGTGGAAGCCTTGCCTAAGAAGGTTTCAGAAGCCATGGGGCTGTCTGGATTGGCCAGATCCTCTTTACTAGTCAAGGCATGAGAAAAAGCAGGATTTCCTCTGTTGTGAAGGAACACTGATATTTTCTTTCTTTCTGTTTTTTCCCCCTAACCCAACCAAATGATCAGTCTTCCTAGGTAGTGAAAAGACACTGTCCTTTCCTCTTCTAAAAAGAGTCCATAGTCAAAGCTACTTGACAGTATGCCGCATGTTCACTGATTTTCTTGCTAAGTCAATATTAGTAATTTCAATGGTTAATATTGGTGCCAAATTTTTATAAAACAAGGAAAGGAAGACATTTGGGGCTTCCAGACATTGTAAGTCAGAGTCTATAAGCATTTACTGAATCTATCCAAGAAATTTAGAAAATCAAAATGCTGTTATGTAGTCACAGTCCAAAATTTAGTAAGTTTAAGCCTCTCTCTCTCCTTCCCTTCCACACTTCCTTCTTGCTGGGGAGCTAACTTAAGGCCTCATACATTTTAGGCAAGTGCTCTACCACTTGCTATATAGCAGCCAATTTTCATTTTCAAATGTTGTTTAATCTCTTGGAGTTCAACAGTAAAACCATATACTTGCCCTTGTATTATTTATTTTTATACTGGTTTTAATTAAAATTTATTTTGTGTGTATGTGTGTGAATCCAACGGCATGTGTGTGGTTGTCAGAGAACAACTCAAGGAAGTCTGTCCTTTTCTTCCACGCTGTGGCTCAGGTTGTCAGGCTTGGCAGCAAGCGTCTTTATTGGCTGAGCCATCTAGTGGTTCCAAATTGCTGTTTTTAATGCCATCTTTTCTACCACAAATATGTGCTCACTGTCATTCGCCTGTGCTCTCAGAGAAGGGTGTTAGCCAGGAAAGAGTATAATTTTGTGATAAACTGTTAAGCCAAGGTTGAGTTCTACCTAATTATTAAGTTAAAGTTGACATTTTGTTATTGCTTTTGGTAAGAATAAAAAATATCTGCAAACCAATGAAAATTCCAGAATTTCCTATCAGTAAGGATCAGAAACAAAAATATTTGACTGAGCTATGTAGAGGAACTTTTTTCACGGAGGGTCAATTTTATTTATCGCAATTTATCCAGAGGGCTGGTTTGCAAAGTGGCTACTTTAGTTATGCTACAATAATGGCGACTTGGTGTAGACCGTACGGTGAAGGAAGAGCTGAGCTTTTAAAACATTTCCTTGAGCTTTCATAAATAACTCAGGGTTCCTGCACAAAGCTCCAGGGCAGGGTGGAACCCCTGCCACCTACAATCCAAGGAAGAGACCTGCCCTCAATCCCCAAGGAGCACCTAGAGGTCTATCCCACTCCCCAGTAATCTCAGGACTGCACAAGGGTGGTGACACCACACCTTTTACCCTGAAGCCTTGAAGGGGCTCAGATCATCTGTGGTCTGTGGACAGCCTGCCCTCTTCCTCCAGGCAAATTCAAAGGGCTTCATCCTCTTTGAAGTACCCTCCCGTGGCCCTGCCCACTACCTCCATTTACTGACACTGCCTGAAAGGCACAGTTTCTTCTCCCCCACCCTCTTTCTCCCTTTCCACCCCCTCCATTCTCATGTAGCCTTGAACTTACAATATGGCCAAGGATGACCTTAAACTACTGTTCATCCTCCTTGAACCTCCTCAGTGCTTACAGCTGTGGGTCCATAATGGGTTTAGGTAGTGCTAAGGATGGAACCCTGCACTTGGTGCAAACCAGGCAAGCACTCTACTACTGAGCAACACTTCTCTCTCTCTCTCTCTGTTTCTCTGAACCATCCGTCCCCCTTCTAGGTGAAACCACGGCTTTCTATTTCAGTCTAACTCAGATGGTTGTAGTTGGCACATTGCTGGGCCCAACTCAAGACTGCTGCCACCTGAGGAAGCTTACTCCAAAGTCATTTTTCCCTTATCAAGTCTGTGCCACACATCTTTTAGGTGAAAACCTTGGCTCACATACATTTCTTTGTCTTTCACAACAATCTCATTCATTCATGTGCCACGTAGCCATGGAATCTGTGACCCATTTTCCATTCACAGAGAAACCTTTCTCTCCCTAGAGACCGGGCCAATTTATGGAAACACCACATCTCAGGTTTTCCTCTGCCTCCAGGCTCTTGTCTCCTCTCTCCTGTCCACCTCCTGCTGCTGCCAGACTGGGCTTATAACAGTCATTTCTCATGGAGTCATTTCTCATTTAAGGTTCCTTAATTGCTCCTGTTGCTTATAAAACCCCAAACTTTCTCTCAACCACATGGCAATGCATTATAATGGAAAAAGCAGAAATGAGTGACTGAGGACATAGGAGTTCCACTCGATGTTTTTACCACATATTAGGTAAGTGGCCTTGGGCAGATTCCAGATTTCTCTTTGCTCCAGCTTCCTCACATATAAATAATAATTATGAAATTGGAGATTATCATAAAGTATAAATAACCTTCATACACTGAAAGTTCATTACATGCTAGACTTCTAAAAATATCTCATTTAATCATCTTTGTGTATGCAAGTTCATGTGCATGGGGGTGCATGTGTATAGATGCATGTGTGAATGCTTGTGCATGGGGGTGCATATGTAAAGATGCATGTGTGAATGCATATGGAGCCCAGAGGAAAACCTCAAGTGTCATTCCACTTGCTTGTTTTGAGACAGAGTCTCTGATTGGCTTGGAACTCACAGAGTAGCTAGACTGAGAGACTGGGTATCTGTCTGCCTCACCAGCCCTGGGATTACAAGTACATGCTGCTACAAATGCCATTTCCTCCATGGGTTGAACCCAAGTCCTCTTTCTATGCACTTTACTGCCATTCTGCATCTGGGTCCAGCAGGGAGTTCCCAGCTGCTGGTATGCATCAGGTATGGGGACTGAAATACCCGCTCCTCCAAGTGAAGGCCCTGACTCAGCTGGCTTCTGCACTTAAACATGGACAGGAGATCTGTACCCTCAGGGTGTCCAGAGAGGTAGGAGAAAGGATTTTCTCCAGCACCCAAGTGTTAGCTCTTTTGGCTAAACTACCAGTGCTGGGCTGGACAATCTCAAAGCTCTCGGAGCCTCAGGCAGCCAGGCAGCCAGGCAGTGGTATGGGAGAGGTGGCAGAGGCTAGGATCTCTCAGTGGGAGCCTATGCTCCCACAGGCCTAGCCTGCTCAGCAGTGACAGCCAGGCAGGAACTGGTGCTCCCATGCAAGACTGCCTAGTGGCAGCAGATCCTTCATAGAAGGAAGAGTGCTTCTCTCCCAGGCCCAAAATAAACAGTCAGGCAGTCATACTGGAAGCATGGAGAAAAGAAAGAGAGAGTTTATTTCCTGGAACCAGGGGCATTATAAACCTTTGGGCAGTGGGGAGGGGTTTTGGAGGTGAATGTGTTTGATTTGCTGGGCATTGTCCTATTAGAAGAAGGGAAAGGTAACTCATGGAGAGTGGGGGTGTAGGAAAAACTCCATTTAGGCTGTGGGGAAAACTCCATTGGCTGAAACCCAAGGCACCAACAGACCTCATAAGCATGAAGAAGTGCTGGACAGGTTTTTTATTGGGGAGGGTTGCATAACATGTCTTAAAGGATCAGGTTTCCTCAGATCAGACAGAAGAGGGGGTTTTCTGCTGCAAAAAGAGAGTCGGTCCTTTTGCACCAAGCTCAAGGGGCTTTCCAGTTAAGCCAGACTTCTACCTTATCAGCAGAAATTCCCCATGTTTTACAAGTAAGCTAACTTTCAAGCCCTGACAGGGTTTTACCATGAAGTCCAAGCTGGGCTTAACTTTCAGTCCTCTTGCCTCAGGGATTAAAGACATGTGCTACCACAACTAGCTCATTTCATCTGCATGCTCTACCAATTCCCCATTAAATTGTGTGTGTGTGTGTGTGTGTGTGTGTGTGTGTGTGTGTACACTGGTGAGTTCATGCCACAATGCTCTGCTGAAGATCAGAAGACAAGTTGTGGCAATCGGTTCTCTTCTACATGTGAGTTCCAGGTACTGAATTAAGATTGTCAGGCTTGGTGGCATGCACTCTACCCAGTGAGTTTGTGCCCCAGACCCTCCTCCAGAGAGTATGAGGAAACTTAGACTCAAGAGAAGTTAAGCAATTCACCTAGTTCTGGGTCCATTAAGGTTGGAACTGTGTGACAGCTTTGACCTGGATGGACAGAGAGCTGTCGGCGAATCTGTTCTCTTTGTCTTCTGTCATGTGACCTTGCATGTCTACATTAGAGTGCTTTTTCCCCTTCCCAGCAACTGTAATTTAGACAATCTGGACATCTAACCCCTAACCTGCACTGGCTGTGCCTGCATCTGGAAGGTACTCCACACACAGAAGCTTCTGACACCGACTCCAGCCTTGGCGTCAGCTCCCCAGGTGTGCTCCTTGAGAGTTCCAGGACACTGGGTCATGTTTACTCTTATGTGATGGGTTTTCTTTTTGTTTTGTGTATTTGCTTTATCTTCCCCAGTGGATCATAAAGTCTTTAGAGGCAAAGAGCTGGCTGGCAAGGTGATATTCATCCAATCATGGCTCCTATACCTAGTTTCAGTCTCTGGACGGTAAGCCCTTCAGCGAAGGGCTGTAGAATATTAAAACATTTGAGCAAATTATTCGAGTTTTGAAGAGTTGTGCTCAAGCGTCAGTTAGAGGTGCTATCACAGGCAAAGCTATGATTACACTGTGAGAGGGTGATAAGGCCAATTAATCTTTTTCTTCTATCAATAAAAAGGCAGACAGTGAACATGATATGGTTTTAGGCAAAGTACCTAACAGCAGGGGCCAGCAGTGGGAGGGCACTTAGGTTTGTTATCTTAATTGGCCTATTTAAAAAAGATCTGGGGCATCATAAAGAAAATTTGCCTTTGAAGGTGTACAGATTTAAAACTTTGTGTATACACACACACACACACACACACACACACACAGAATCCAAACGAGATCACAGAAAGCAATTAAAAAAAAAAACTCCTTCGTATACTCAATTTATATTCTAGCAGCTTCCAAGTTCACATGCCCAAATGCATAAACAAAAATGCTGAAGATGGTAAGATAACACAAGTGGGAACTCTGTCAGAGAAAGATTCCCTGACACTGCGGGAAATGCCACTTGAGGCAGCCAACTGCTTGCTACCAGAAAGGACAGGTGGAGACATGACAGGGCAACACTGCCAGGCCCTACAGTCACCACAGTGGCCGTCTTGGATAAATGTTTTCCTTACAGACACAATGGTAACTGATGGGCCAAATGACCAGTTCTGAAGAGGGTTTCCCACACAGCTGTGACACTGCAGTCCTTGGGAAACCCAGAGGTGTTCAAGGGAAACCAAGCTACGACCAGTTTACATGAAACTTGAGAAGTAACACCAGGGTTGGCGGCAGACGGATGACAGCCTCAGTCACCTGCATGAGGCAAAACTGGGAGATGGAAAAACCAGAGAAATATTGGTAGATCTCAATGCATTGATTTAAAAAGAGTTTCAGAGCTCTTCATTATCCTGCTAGGAAAATATTCCCTCTTCCAAAGAAATGGTGATCCCCCCCCGCCCTGTTTTTTCTTTTTACCCCCAAATTTTCTAGACTTCACTAGGTTGGCTCTTCAACCAGGAACCATCCCATGGTCTGCAGCATGTGGGAAGATGGGGAGTTAGTTACCAGCAGAGGCAACCCTACCTCCTTGTGCTTGGCTCTGTTTACATATTTACAGCCATTTCTCACCCAGGCTCAGCTGAGAGGTGAGATTCAGAAGATGGGCTCAGCAGCACAAGCACAGAGAGAGAACTCCACTGCTGTAGGGAGAAAGCTAACCGGCCAACAGGAGGCTGATTCATTTGTTTATCTAGAGGATTATGCTCACCTTAGCTGAGTAGTTTTTAAGTTCTGTGGTTCAGGACATTTCCCATTCAGTCTCATCAAATCCATACCCTTCCCTGTGCCTGAGAATTCCCAGGAAGAAGGGAAAGTCCGCCCAAGCACAGGGAGTGGGTTCTGGCAGATCCTTAAACTTGCTAAGATGATTACAGTAAACAGTGCATAACAAGCCCCAAATAGAGAAGAGTGGAAAACAAAACAAAACAAAAAAACTATGGTTGCTTCCATCTTGGAAAAGACTCACAGAAGACATGCCCTTACTGAATAACCCAGGCCTCCCCAGAATGCACTTCTAAACTCTCAATTTAACCTGCGACTGTAGACATAAAACAAGACCAACAGGATTTTTAAACAGAAAGGAATTAAAAATTAAAAATTTGGTTGGGATTTTACTCATCAATATGTCATAGAACTGTACAATAAAATACAAGGTTCCAGAAGAAGCTTAAGCAAAAATAAAAACAAAATGGAACTGACTGGGTCAAATCATTTTAGGGAGTTCCAAGTTAAAGAGAGTTACACAAAGGTTATGACAGGATCAAGGTGGCACAGGGGCTCCTACTTTGCTGGCGTTCTGTCCTTTACACTGGACTCTAGACAGGCTCTGTCATTCACGGAATATGGTAGAAGTGTTGCTGGTGTTGGGGCCCAGGGCTTATGTGGCTTCTGGTGACTATGTCTGCTCTCTTGCTTCACTAGAAGGCCTGTAACCTGCTGCCTCACCTAGCCAACAGAGAGCATGAGCTTCCTGAACATGAGAAGCACTGTGGGCTCATACTCATGTTTCTTGGGATTGTCTCCCAATTCCCATGCGATGGCACAATTGGGAACCTAAGTGAGAGCAGCCCATCTGAGCGCCCCAACCATCGGTACTCTCATGAGAGATTACACACTAATGTTTTATAATAAATACCACTGGCTTGAAGTTACTCTGTTGGCTCGAACACAGTTGATAGTCAGTAGCCAATAAATGAATAAAGGATCAAATAATGCATGTGAATCTTTAAGTAAAGAATATAGTCACAATTGCCAAAATGGGATATCAGAACATTTCGAGATGAGCCACACCAAACAGATCTTGTTGGACACTGGTTTAAGAAATACTGGGTTTTTTCGTTTGTTTTGTTTGAAACAGGGGTCTCTGTGTACCTCTGGCTGTCCCGGAACTCATTCTGTAGACTAGGCTGGCCTAGATCTCACAGAGATCTGCCTGCCTTTGCCTCCTGACTGCTGGTACTAAAGATATGCTTTTTCATGCTCTGCTGGTTTGAGAAACACTAAATGAAAGGGCTGAAGTGACACCCCTGGAAATAGGAGTCAAATATAATGGTGTGTGTTATAGACGACAGAAGTGAGGCCCAAGCAGGTGAAGAGACTCACCAAGGAAACAGATACAGCAGACGCTACCCACGTGCTAAATTCCTTTCCTAGATGAAGAGATAAGTGGCTTTATCCATGTAACTACATTTCAGCTAGTCAGATGAAGCCCACCAGGTAGCCCTGCTCTGCTCCATGATGAGGCCTTTGTGTGCAACGTAGCCATGCTACACGAGACCTTGCCTTAGTGACAGACTCCCAAAGAGCATATCAGACTATCTGTTATTCTCAACTCTGGACTAAGCCTCCTCCTCTAAGTGGCAACACCTACAGCAACATTTAGGTCCCCAAGATCTCAGCAAGTTTTAGGCCTTCTTGTTCTGTGTAGCAAGACGGTTTGGAAAAAGAATAAAGAAAAGAAATAAAGAAATGTTATGCTTTGAAAAACAAAAAAACAAAAAAACGTTTACCCAATGGAAACCTTGACTTAGAATTGAAATGTCTGGGGAGAGGTTTCTAGCTGTCATTGATCCTGCGGAGGGAACCAGTTTTAACAATTATTTGGTCTCTTGACACAGATTTCAACTCTTTTCCTCTGAATGAGGCAAACAACATGACCTGAAGTTTGCTTCTGTTTTTAAAACAATACAGTGAAGAAGGCTAATATGCACCCTGTCAAAATCTGCAGTGTTTCACTTCTCTGTGCAAATGCCTTTTAGGGCCTCTGCCACAGGTTCATAATGAAGCCTCTAAAGCTAGGACCACTCCGAGAGTTGAGAAAGTTTTGTCTAATTATCTCCTTTCTCCACTTTGAATTGGCCAACCACGTATCTTCTCCTGGTTTTATCAAAGCGGCTGCCAGCACAAAAGCACATCCAAATTTAAGCAGGCTTTAGTTAGCAGACTTAAAATTGATCATGCATTTTAGTTTCAGTAACGCGCAATTTCTATACCCTTTGATAATTCACTTTAAAGAGCAAACCATCTTTAATGACAAGGCTTAAAAGAGTCGACCTTTCTGAACAAAATATGAAAGCTCAGAAGACAGAGTTCTTTTAAGGAAACCGTGAATTCAAATGACCTTGTGTTCTGAAACTTTTCTCCCAGCAGTTTTGATGTTTTACCTTTCCTTTCACCCTTAGACAAGCACAGACACCCTGCCTTTCCTGGCTGGTGATGCACTTCAATGAGGATGCTGTTAATTGTTAATTCAAACTCTCAGTTCCTTCCTTCTGCACTTTTCTCCACAGACTCCTTTAATGAGGTTGCTTGCCATTAGAAGTCAGTTTCTGAAGAATCATTGTTAATATGCGGCATTTACAGAATGATCTCAGGATATAAGCTATTCCCTTCCGGCCACCTTGCCGCCAATGCTTTTGAGCAGTCTATGAAGCAAGTCTGTCCTCTGTTCCCTCTATCTTAGACTTCCTCCTCCTCCACAGTATCCCTTGATGGCTGCCCTCTGTGGAGTTCTTTGGTGAGAGGGCAGGTTCCAGAATCAGAGGTCAGACTCCCAAAAGGTCTCACTGCTGGGGAAACAGAAACAGACTGACAGGAACTACTATCTATGCAGGTGACTGAACTGCCAACTTCCCTGTAGCTCTCCTCTTCCCTGACTCCTACAGAATAGCTAGCGCTCACACCTAGCCACAGCACCTGAGTGGGAGCTTGCCTTCTCTGCTGGGTCCAAATGCCTTCTCAGCTGCCACCTGTTGACAATTACATGTTGAAACAGAAGAGGCTCAGGTGGAGGCTCAAGCCAGGTAGCCATCAAGGATACCTGGAGATGGAACTAAATTAAGCACTCGTGATGAACAATTGATCCTCCCCTCAGACAAAAGAAAGGACTCGATCTTGGAGGATTTCTATAATAAGGCGCAGTGCTTATAATTCATTTCCTGAGCATTCACTTTTGTCCCAGCAGTCACTTATGACATACTTGGTGCTTAGCTCAATGAGGAATTTCAAACACGCCAAAACAATTTTTCTTTCTCTTCCTTTATCAGAGAATGTTCACAAAAACATGAGTGTCAGCATACCCATTCCTATCACATCCAATCAAAATTGACCCGGAGTTTCACGTACTTTACCCCCACACACTGCAGAATGGAAATGGGATCTGGGTAATGTCAAAGGTTCAGCAGTGTTTGTAATTTCATAACCCTTGAAATAAGGAAAAGAAAGAACAGAAGGCAAGTTTCCAAAACACCTACTGATATTTACTCATGGAAAACAAATATTCCTGAGTGGGAGTTCCAATTCCAGCAAACAAAAACAACTCAGAAAGGATTTTCATTTCAGGCTGCCAATAACCTTGAAATCCTCTGACCTCAACCTTCTTTCCATGGTCCTCACAGAAGCACTTACAGTAAACCATACAGCCTTCTTTGTTCAAGTGCTAAGTCCCCAACTTGAGTATCAATTGTCCTCACTGGTTAGGCGGCTTTACTAGCAGCTGCTCTGATTTTGCTTTCTGTGGACATTCTCAAAGCCTGTGTGATCATTCTCAGAACATAAATTTATATTCCTGGAGGAGGTGTTGGGGGAGGGGGACATCTGAGAGGCACCAGGAAGTGGCTGTGAAACTTGGTTTTTAATCTTCCCCATGTCTCACACAAGGTATAAGAAAGAGCAACTAATCCTTGGACAGCAAGTAATGGGCAAATTTGGGGATGGGAAAGAGGAAAGAATTTTGAATAAGCGTAAATAAATAAATTCTCTCCCTTGTCCTTTTACAGTAAACCAGATGATTATAGGCCCCGCCCCTCCCACTCACTACATTTTTAGGGTGTTTTAAAAGACTCATGGGACACCCCAGATTCACTCAAATGAAACTGGAGCATCTTTGTAATTTCAATTCAGAATTTCCTTGGCAATCCAGGGCTGACCAATCAGCACAGGACTGGTGTGGGAAGAGCTACCCAGGCATAAACACCATTCACAAGAGCAAGCACACTACAGACAAACAAGACCAGAGGACAGGCATGGTTGCTTGCCCATAGGCTGTGTCTTCAAAACATGGCCATTTGGTGTTAGGCTTTCTTAAGAATCATGGAGAAATGTGGCAATTATCACAACAACAATAAAAGAGACATCAAGAAAGTAACAGGAAAACCAGAGCTGCCTGCACATTGTTGTAACTCACACTCCTGCAGCCCCAGGGGCCAGACTGGAGACCCACACAAGCATGACCCAGTGATTTGACCCGGGACAGTAGTTTCATGCTGAGATTATGATTGATCTTTGGCATAAAGTATTTTCCTCCAGAGCAGAAATTGAGATAGTCAGTATTTATTGGAAAAAATACCATGTCCATGTCATACTTAGCAGATGAGGTGAGATAAAATGTAGAAAGAAAACGGAATAATACAAAATGACATTTTAATATGTGAACAATGAACATGGGGACAGCATCAACAAGTTAAGCATTTTGATATGATACTACAGTCGTGATTCTTGTCATCCACAACCTGTAAGACCCTTGCAAAGCATCAACAAGGCACATCACAAGTGGACATCTCCTCCCAACATAAGCGGTCTTCAGCACGAACTTCAATACAGACATGGGGTCAGAAAGCAGGAGATGGTAAAACATAACTTAGGCAGACACAAATAAAGCCAACCCAGTGTATGGATGATGCATGTTTTTATGATCTTAATTACACACAAGCATTAAAAAAAGCCATTGATCTCACAGTGTACAATATCCAACTCTTCAAACCTGCTGGATGAAGTCCACGGTGCAGCCCAGACAATCTCGTCTGTCACATTTTCCCATGCAGTTACCTGGAAACCAAAAGCCCATGTTAGGGTTTTTAGTCAATTGTAAAATGTATTACAATTCTGAAGGAGCTGGAGGTTCAAAAGGGTATTTGCTATCAAGATTTCATCACGCATGCCTATAAGCAACTGATCTTATCATCATCAGGCACACAGAATCTTTTGAAAAGTAAATGATTCACAAGCTCATTCCTTTTATTTCCATGCCAAGTAAGCAGCCCAGACTGTGACTGTACTTAAAAGCAAAGTTGCCTGACTGAACTGGACCATCAGTAAATATCACCTTGGTTGGTGATATCACTGGGAACCTTTAAGAAGGTCCCCTGCATCCCACAGCTCTGCACACTGGGACACTCCATCTCTGTGAATGTTTAACATCACAAAGCCATGGATTTATTCTGGTCTGGAGAACAGTGCCAAACCCTGAGGGATAAGGGACTTTGAAGATGTGAGCCATCACAGAGAATTGCATCATGCCACAGTCTTAAAGGAAGATGGTGTCTCCTTCAGTCCACTGCTGGGCTTCAAGACCACACCTTGCCTGACTGCCCAGGTGAGATCCCTACCTACTCTGCCACACCCCAAGATTCCTGAATCTTGTTCTGATGAATCTAAGCCCTGTGATTAAAGAGATGGATGACTTCTCAAAGACAAACTATTCATTAAAAATGTCTTCCTTTCAAGACTTATCTTGGGTCTAGACATTTCAGTGAAGACCTGCATGTCAAACTAAAAGACCCCAGGGGTACACAGTACAGATTAATTGGAAGGCATTTCATTCACTGCTTATACCTTCTGCCTTGGTATGTGGTCAGTTCTTCTTGAAGGATGGATGCCCTCTTTTGCAGAAAGTTGACCTAGAAAGACATATTGTATGAGAAAAGGTAAGTGCAAATGCCATACTGCACACACAGAATGTTAGGAGTTTATATTAAACTCAGACAATTCCCTAGATAAAACTCAGAGGAAGCAAATATTAATACTGCATTTTCCTACACCTAGTCACATCCTGTCCCTACTGAAAACCCATCAAAGGCCACAGAACCAACTACAAACTGAATCACAGGGGCCATCTTGATTTGGTGCCATTCTATCTTTGTGGCTCCCTTTCTCCTCATGCCTTCTCACCACTGCCACATTACAGCATGTCATTCACACTCTGTTACCCTTTGGCTAGGTCCATTTCTCACTTTGGAACATTTGACTAAAAGTCCATTTGTCCTCTACGACTGGCTCAAAAGTCAGCCTTCCCAGCTGCTCACAGCCACCTCGCCCTGTCCCAAGCCAGAGGTCACTCCTTTGCATCCTGTCCTCTACATCTTCTCACAAGGCCTTCTGGTCATGTTTTCATGTCTGTTCCCAAATCTGAGAGCTTTTCTGGAAAGGGATGACTGTCTACCTCCAGTCCCCAGTTTCTTTTACAGGGCTGGGCATGTAGCTGGTATGCGATAGCTGTTTAATGAGTGAATGAGTGACTGAAAAGAAAATTACTGCTTTCTGGAAACCTCAAATCCATCCTGGGGATTCCCTGAGGTTAGAGACAGAGTTTTGGAGTGGAAAGAGCCTGAGCTTTTCCTGGAGTTGGGCCAACTCCAGTTCCATCTCTGGTTTGGCCTCTAAGGCTCTAGGAAGGTGACTCAGCTTTTACCGTGTCATGTGTGAAGTGGGGTTCATGACAGCCGCTTCCCAGGGTTATGAGTGTGGTGGGATGTGCCTCATAGCAAATGAGTACAGCCGTCACAAGTAGGTACCACCATGGAGTGGAGGGCTAGGGGGTAGAAGAAGCTGTTGCCAGGTATGATTTCTTCAATGAGATCTTTACAGTACATTTGACTACTTTGGAGTATGTCTATGGGATCAACAACAGCTATATATCAGGCATTGATTCAAAACACCTTATCCAGTCACATAAAAACAGTTTGGGGACAGCTTATACTATGGTTTAATGTAATCAAGAGTCAGTGGCATTTGATCTGCTCAGAATTGTTTACTCTTGCTGCTTTGGTCTGAGCTGAAACCATGGCAACAGCTGGTTCTGAGGCATAGTTATGCAAGAGTACAGCTGGCAGAACCAAAAGCGTAGCCTGCCCAAATGGATGCGTATCAAAGCGGACCCTGGGCTTGCTATTTGTAAAAATGACCTGCTCTTCATTTTATCCAATTGCTCAAATGACCCACAGAACAATTGATAATTTTGACAGATGCAAGGATCACACTACTTTAACTCCCTTCCCCCACCCTGCATTGCAATCGATTGGAATTCCAACAATTTTCAAAAAAAAAAAAAAAAAACGCAGGCACCTGTGCTTTCAGAGTAACCCTGCTCACTCTAAGACCTCTGCGCAGCTGCCGGGTCTCAGGCCTTGTGAGGCTGGCAGCGCTCTCTCTCTGGGTCAACATCCAGTTTCAGGAGGCTAAGGCGGCTTTTGCGACAGTGAAATGATATGAACGATAACAGAAGCCAGGCAAGTGGGCATGGGATTTCTCCCCTCCTCCATTTCTCCAAAATAAGGATCCTATGAGGGTGTAGGCCTCCATGGATGATCTCCCCTGACACTGATGGGTAAAACACCCCTTTAAGGGCTTAGAAAAGCTGCCCTTCTTGGTGTTGGGCTCTCTCCTCCACTGGCTGTTCTTATGCAGAGGCTGGCAGAGAGAGTGGCCTCCAAAGGCAACAGGGAACCATAGGAAGGGCTGATGGAAAGCAGCAACCACTGCTGCCTTCTCGCTGAGGAAGCCAAAAAGAGTCATTCAGCTCAAGACTGGGGAGGCTGTGTCTCCTCGTAAGTTTTAGCTCAGTCTGACCTAAACAAATTTCAGTCTTTCTTTTCTTTTTTTCTCTCTCCCCTACCCTGTACTATGTAGCTCTGGCAGGTCAGAAATGTTACATAGACCAAGCTAGCCTTGACCTTGCAGAGAATTGCCTGCCTCTGCCTTCCCACTACTGGGATTAAGGGTGTGCACTACCATGCTTGACTTCATTTACTCATTTTACATATTATAAACACTCCATGTGAGTATTACCAAACTACATTGGTTATTTTATTATTCAATGAGCAGCTGCTCTGTACCAGGTACAATTCTTAGCATTCAGAGTGCAGAGACCCTTCTCTTGTGGAACCATCACAGGAGTTTGTATATTCGAAGTTTCCATCTGAAGTGTGTTGGAAATGGGACTATGCAGACTCTTCATGTAGAAATTGAAAACTCACAGGGTGTGGTGCTGCACACCTTTAATCCTAGCACAGAAGGCAGAGACAGTCAGAATATAGGAGGTTGAAGCCAGCCTGGTCTACACCATGAGTTCCAGGATAACTAGAGCTATGCAGAGCTATTTAACAAACAAACAAACAAACCCCAAACAAAAAACAAACAACCAAAACACACAAAAGCCCTGATAGGCTGACAGTGCATATAATGCTCACTTCCAAGTGGCAAACACCTCTAATCTAATGCCAGTGCTGAGGAGCAGAGGCAGTTCAAGGCCAACCAGTCTACAGAGTAGAACCCTGTCTCAAATTCCCCACCGCCAAAAACAAAAGCAAAAACTCTTTTTTTTTTTTTTTTGGTTTTTTTCGAGACAGGGTTTCTCTGTGTATCCTTGGCTGTCCTGGACTCACTTTGTAGACCAGGCTGGCCTCGAACTCACAAAGATCCGCCTGCCTCTGCCTCCCAAGTGCTGGGATTAAAGGCGTGCGCCACCACCGCCCGGCTTGCAAAAACTCTTTTTTTTTTTTTTTTTAAAGATTTATTTTATTTATTTTATGCATATGAGTGCTCTATCTGCATGTACACCTGCGTTCCAGAAGAGGGCACCAGATCACATTGTGGATGGTTGTGAGCCACCATGTGGTTGCTGGGAATTGAACTCAGGACCTTTGGAAGAGCACTAGGCAGTGCTCTTAACCGCTGAGCCATCTCTCCAGCCCCGCAAAAACTCTTAAAACAACACTAATACCAAAGAATGCTGGGTCCTTTGCTTGAGAAAGGATTTTGCTATTTGTCCAAGCTGGCCCTGAATTTGTGATCCCCATGCCTTAGCCTCCCAAGTGCCCAATTTCTCACCTTACAGTTTAGGAACAACATACTTCAATAAGAAACATTAAACTCAATTGTTTGAACATCTTAATGTTCTTTTGCCTTGGACTTAAAATATGTATCACTGAAAACCATATAAAACATACTAGAAAAAAATGCTTCTAAATTAATGATTCATGGTACTTTTTTTCCTCTCATACTTTAGCATAGCAAGGATTAGCAATGTGCTACAGAATGGCATTTTGAACCCTGAACCTCCCTCCTCCCCCGAAAAAAAAAAAAGGGAGAAACTGCCCTGGATTGTGAATGAATCGAAGAAGTTGCCATGACTGACCCAGTTCAGGAGACAAAGCCAGTTCATGCTGGTGATGGGTAAATGTGGCAATCACAGTGATTCCTGGTAGCAAGCTTCTTTTAAGAATGTGTGTCCCACCTACATCTTAGAATATTCCTCAGCTCTAGGAGTTACCTGTGACTTTAGGGAGGAAATGGTGTCTTCAAGTTCTTGTCTTAGAGATGCTGGCATTAACCCTTTGAATTTTGTTTCATATTCTTGTCGTATGTACATTATCTAAAATGGAAAAAAAAATCTTTTATACCCCAGCAATGTCTGGTTTAGATTTAAGAAATCTTAGAATATCTATCTATTCAACCCCAAACAATTTTCTATATTTATTGTATATCGTAAATAACATGACACAAAAATCAAGAATTATACACTCTGATAAGTTGCCCAGCTTGCGCAAGTGATTATGGCACAGATGGTCCCTGGAATAATACTCTCTTTCTTTTAAAGTCCCTGTTCATTGGGGCTGGAGAGATGGCTCAGCTTGTTGTTCGTGCATTGGACCATGATTCAGTTCCCAGCAGTGATGTGACCACTCACAACTGCCTATCGCTCCAGCTCCACCAGATCTGACACCCTCTTCTGTCCTTCACAGGAATCAGGCACACACATGGTGCACATGGAGGCAAAACACTCACACATAAAATAAATCTTAAAAAAAGAAACTCTCTGTTAACACAATTTTCAGCACCTTGTTAAGTAAAATACTATTCTTTCATCTCTGTTTACAGAGCATGCCACTGTGCAAACCCTGAGGCCTTTCTGCATCAGGGTACAGATTATGACAGGGCTGGACTGTGGTTGGGAACAACTCATAGCATGCCTTTGGTTTGACTGACACTCTCACAGATTACTGGAGTGCTTTGTAGGATTCATATGGTGATGAGGATACCGATGCTGGGAGATCTGCACAGCTGTGTCCCCACGCCTCCAACATGGGTGGACTGGTGGTGTGCCCTATCAATGGGCACTGGTGGCTATATCTATCAAGATCTAAAGGGTATGTGAGGGTAGTGGAAATGACACCTTTGGGAGATTTACATGGGTGTCAGATGAAGGTGCATGTTCCAACAGTAGTGGCTTCCTACAGCTATCTTCCTTGTAATGTAAGATGTAACAGAATTACTTTAAAGATAAATGCACTATGTGTGAGTTAACAGAATGCTAAAGTTGAATTGCAGTATGTCATATACACAGTTTATCAAATGACTGGAAATATACTAGGGAAATGTATACAACAACTGGATTCAGGTGGGCAGTGCAGGCCTACAGATTTTCTGCGATTAATTTAAAATCATTGTCCTGTAAATCCTAATTCTTCTTCCACTAAACTGAATTAAGGAAGAAATGTGTTATAGTGATTATTTTCATTTCCTACTTAAATGCCATGGCAACTGTGCTAGAGCAAAGTATTTTTACCTGTGGCTTGTTATCCCAGATGAGACTGTGGAACCCCCCAAAACAAACAAACAAAACCAAACCAAATCAACCCAAAATATGGCAACATTAAGATTAAAATCAAATAATCTAAGGTGGTTTTGGCAGCACACTTGCCTGTGCCGCATTCTGTGACCTCACTGCAGTCTTGGTTCTGAACACATGACATATGCACTTTGCACATCATGCCATTGTTTCTAATGCACACTGTCTGAGGCGTACTGGCTCAGAGTCAAGGTTGTTATGTGTAGTACTTTTACTGCACATACAATTTTCTGCTCTTGATTATAGGAAACAAAGATTTTTAGTATCTTCTTATCATCAGTCCTCAGTACATATCAGATTAGTATCTTTAAAAAACATTATTTTTAAAAATATATTTTAAAGATTAATTTTTATTCATGTGCAAGTGTGCATCTGTGTGAGTGTATACCACACATGAAGACCAGAAGAGGACAGCGGATACCTGGAGCTGGAGTTGCAGGTAGTTTTAAACTGCCCAACATGGGATCTGCAAACTGAACCCAGGCCATTTGGAAGATTATCAGGTGCTTTTAACCATTAAGATATCTCTCTACAGCCGGGCGGTGGTGGCGCACGCCTTTAATCCCAGCACTTGGGAGGCAGAGGCAGGTGGATCTTTGTGAGTTCGAGGCCAGCCTGGTCTACAAAGTGAGTCCAGAACAGCCAAGGATACACAGAGAAACCCTGTCTCGAAAAACCAAAAAAAAAAAAAAAAAAGATATCTCTCTACCCCCACAGATTCTTCCTCAAAATTTCATTGTGTGAGTGTGTGGATGATGTGCATATGTGGTGGGTGCATGGCATGTTTCATATGTAGAGTTAGAGGACACCTTTGTGGAGTTGATTTCTCCTTTCACCTTTATGTGGATTCCAGAAACTGAACCAAGGTTGCCAGCTGCTATGGTCAGTGCCTTTACCTGCTTAGCCATGTTGCTTGCCTAGATTAGTATATTTTAGATCATATTATGTTAGAATGTTTAGTATTGAAAACTCTTGAGTTGTTGACTTTCATTTAAAAAAAATCAGTAATGAAGTTTGGGTTAAAACAGAATTTCCAGCAATTTCTGATATGGCCCTAAAAATACATCAACTATTTTTTTTTTACTATCCATTTATTCAAAACAGACTTCTCATTATTGAATACTATAAAGTCAAAATATTGATAAACTTTGAAAACCATTGAGGATTTTCTACATCATCCTGTATGAAATATTTAGCAAAGATTTAACTATTTATGTAAAACTAAATAATCACATCTATTTCATTAGTACATAAAACTCTTTTGTCTTTAGTAAGTGGAAAAATTACATGTATACCAGACTTGTTTTAAAGTAAACTTAGTTTTGATTTAATATCAGAAAGTGTTTTATTTGCATATCTATTTTATATATCTGTATAACTAGCATCATGTAAAATCTCTCAGATGAAAGGGGTTGTAAGAGAAAAAATTTAAGAATAAAAGTTTAGAATGTAGTTTTTTTTTTTTTTTTTTTTTTTGGTTTTTCGAGACAGGGTTTCTCTGTGTAGCCCTGGCTGTCCTGGACTCAATTTGTAGACCAGGCTGGCCTCGAACTCACAAAGATCCGCCTGCCTCTGCCTCCCAAGTGCTGGGATTAAAGGCGTGCGCCACCACTGCCCGGCTTAGAATGTAAGTTTTTAAAAAAAGAATTGTTATTTCTATTTATGTGTGTGTACGCATGTGCATGTATGCATGCACACACATGTACATGAATGTGTGTGTCTAGGTAATAAACAAAATATACCCTTTAAAAGCCCTATTTTTAGGACAGCATTTGCTGAGATTTCATAGGCTACATGCTGACTAATAGTTTTCATCAACACCTGAAATTGTGTGCTTCTGCTTTTAAACAGGACTCAAATGCTTTAGTTTGTGCATCTCTGTTGCGATCTGCCTCCTTAGTAGGATATTTGAAAGGCAACTTGGCTGGGTATAAAAATGCTTCTCTTGTATTTTTTTTTCTATCAGAACTCTAGAGCCATTTCACTGACCTTTCTTTCTATCTATCTATCTATCTATCTGTCTGTCTGTCTGTCTGTCTGTCTGTCTATCATCTATCTATCTATCATCTTTCTTTTTTAATTCAGCGTGTGCCATTTTTCAACTTTTAGTGAGTAACCACGCATTTCTACAGCCTGCAACTTTTTCATACTTTGTTTTACAATTTCAGTGAATTTGAGTGAATTTAAAAAGAGCCCCTGGAAAATGTGAAATTACCTCACTTAGGAGAGAGACTTCTCATCAGGAAATTATTATTACCCTGCATTTGGAAGTCCCAATCCCAACTCAGAAAATCATTCCATCAAGCAGAATCTTGTTGCTTTAGTAAAATCATGGAAAACTTTGGCCCATCTATTTTCATTCTATTTATGAAGTCACTAGTGTTTGGTAAGTATATTCTATGTCAGATAGAGTTCTCAGTGCTCAATAGGAGCTCATCCTCTGCTGACCAAATGAGACTTGTTAAGTATAATGTGAGCTCATCCACCATCATTTTTAGGCATATTAGTTTTTACATTTATTTTGAGACAAGGATCTCAATGTGTAGCCCTGGCTGGCATGGAACTCACTTTGCAGACCATGCTGGCCTTGAACTCACAGAGATTGGCTTGCCTCTGTCTCCTGAGTGCTGGAATTAAAGGTGAACATCACCAAGCCTAGCCTAGGCACATATTTTTATATATTCTGCTCTATAGTTTAACAAATCATTTCAAATTCTAAAATGTTTCTTGTACCAAAAAAGGGAAAGAAGTCACAGGCCATTAGAATAGTTTCCTTTACCACACATCTCTGTCTTTCCCAGCACAGAAGGGAGCAGCCACGCACAACTGATGTCCTTCCAGCATCCATATAGGAAAGATTTATTTTTATTTCATGTGTGTGAGTGTTTTCCTTGCATGTGTATCTGTGCACTATGAGTGTGACTGGGGCTTGTGGAGGCCAAAAATGGGCATCAGATTCCCTGGAACTGGAGTTAAAGATAGCTATGAGCTGCCATCTGGGTACTGGGAACTAAGCCTAGGTCTTCTGGAAGAGCAGCTAGTGATCTAACCACTGAGAAATCTTTATAGGACCACATTTGGTTCTCAGTCACTCCCTTACTTTCCTATTGCTTTAAAATTTTAACATACAACTGGGTAGTGGTGGCGCAAGCCTTTAATCCCAACATTTGGGAGGCAGAGACAGAGGCAGGCAGATCTCTGTGAGTTTGAGACCAGCCTGCTCTACAGAGTTCCAGAATAGCAAAGGCTATACAGAGAAACTCTGTTTCAAACTCCAGCCACCCCCCCCTTTTTTAACATAGTAAAGTTTTAAACATAAGACAAAAATCTATATAAATGCACTGTACTTATTAGTCTAAGACAAGACATTTATTTATTATTAAATTCCCCCAATGCACATTTAAAGCTCAATCAGTGAAGTACCTGTCTGTCTGTTACAGGGCATGAGGACTGTTGCTGCTGTTGTTCTACCCTGTATGATTGTTTTCCTTTCTTTCTTATTTATTTATTTCTCTGTGTATGAATGTTTGCTTGAATGTATGTCTGTGCCTCATGTGAATGCAGTGCCTGAGGAGGCAGAAGAGAGCCTCCCATTATCTGGAACTGGAGTTCCAGATTTCTTTTTTTTTTTTTTTTTTGGTTTTTCGAGACAGGGTTTCTCTGTTTAACAGCTCTGGCTGTCCTGGACTCGCTTTGTAGACCAGGCTGGCCTCGAACTCGCAAAGATCCGCCTGCCTCTGCCTCCCAAGTGCTGGGATTAAAGGGAAGAATGGGAAAGCGGCAAGATGCTCAAAGAGAAAATGACTAGTAGCTGCCCAGGTCTGCTCAAGAACCAAAGATTGAGATACATAATAGACACTGAGGCTGTAAGGCGAAATATAACACATGAATACGAATTCTGGGGCATTTGCATATGAGCTGTGCAAACCTTTGCTTCTTGGTGGAGACAGAAAGGCTCAGGGTGTTACTGAGTGCCTGTACCCAGCTGTGACATCAGGTGCTTTCGAGCATCTCATCTGATGAATGCTGTGGACACATTATGTCGTCACACAGCTACCAGCCCGCTAGTAACTGGAACTGGTATTTCCTCCTCTCGAGGCAAGGTGGTCTGATGTGGAACACAGCCAGTTTCCTGCAGCCACTCCCCTAGCTGTTCCATGGAATATTGGTCGCAAAAGACAAAGTAAACTAAGCTAATGCCACTTTTATGTACTCTAATCTTTAGAACCTGCTCTCTGATAATTGGGTACAACAAAGGAGCACACTGGTGAGGTGCTCCTGATCCAGCCACCACTGAGCCACCAGGGTGATATTCTAGAGAGAATAAACATTACTGGCCAGTAACTGTCTGGGCGGAAGCTGCTACTTGTCTTACCCAGCGCTGTGCAAGTAGCAGTGCCTTCTTTATCCTTTTCCCCAGAGTGCAGTGGCCTTTCTACTAAGTTTTCATAGCCTCCTATCTTGCACTGCCCTTTGGTGTCTTCTTCCATCTGTTTGTAACCTATTCCTTCTCTAGTACAGTTAAGCTGTGGATTAGACATACCTTCACTTCTAACCCAGGAAGTGTGGTCTAGTTTCATTTCTGTTATAAAAATATCTGCTACCACACACAAAGAAGAAAAAAAACTTAACAAACCAAATCAAACAACAACAATAAAAAAAGCTAACAACTTAGGGTAGAAAGGGTGTATCTTGGTTCACAATTCCAAGGTACAGTCCGTTGCAGGGAAGTCAAAGTGGCAGGACCTTAAGGACAAATATCCAGCTACCACATCCATAGTCACGGGAAGACAGAAAAGAGTGGATGCATGCTCATTGCCTGACTGTACTCAGTCAGTTTTCTACACTTTCATGCAGCGCAAGACCTCATGTTTAGGGAATGGTGCCACCCATAATGGGCTGGTTCTTTCTATATCAGATAACTTAATTAAGATAGTCCCCCACAAACATGTCCACAGGCCAACCTAATTTAAGCAATCCTTCATTGAGACTCTGTTTTCAGGTGATTTTAAGTTTTGTCAAGTTTAGAATAAAAGCTAAACACTACAATGCATTCGAGGTGAAATAATAAGAGATAACCTTCACCTCAAGACCAACCCTGAGGCATTAAATGCTGCTACACCACTCTCTTCTTTCTGCCCCCTGACATTTCTTCCAGTGTTGATTACGGGGTAAACTAGCCTTACAATAGATCAAGGAGCAAGAGAAGGTAGAACTGATCTAATCAAAGGGCTTTGTGGACACACAGTTCTTTGATGAAAGAGTAAAATTGGTACATGTAACTTTACTATAAAATGTTAGTATCTAATTATATTGTATAGGCTAGTGGGATGGCTCAGTGGGTAAAGGGTAAAGGTGTTCGCCACCAAGTCTGATGACCTGAGTTGATCCCCATGAACCCATACAGCAGAGAGAACAGACTCCTGGCAAACTGTCCTCCAATCTCCACATGTATAGTGTGGTGTGCCCTGTCCCCTCCAACAAATAAAAACTTAAAAATGATTAAAAACATTAGTATATAGTATCCTATTGTGCCAATGAGTGAATCTACTAAACACCAAAACATCTGAAGGCTGTTTAACTTAAGAACTCTGGAAGGGAGTTCCCAGGGCTGTCAGGCAACTTCCATCTTACCTCCCACTTCCACTAGTCTCAAGAAGCACCATGAAATATATTCAGTTCTTCCACATTCCTCAACCACATCACACCTAACAGGAGCCTGGCTGCCCTCGATCCACTGCGGTAATTCATTCCCCTTCCCACTTCCCTTCATCTGACTTCCTCTATCAAAGTCCAATTGGGAAAGCCAGAGCACTAGAACCAACAAAGGTGTGGTGAACACCTGACTCTACTGCAGCAACCTGGCCCTCCCTCAAAGGCGCACCACCAGCAAGAATTTGTTAATTTTTACAAAGGACTATGAAGAAAGGGTTTCCCCAACTAGAGTCTACTGTTAATCCCAAAGCTCAGAGAGGAGAAAGGGATGACACAGGAGCAATTGACTATCTTTAATCTGTCTCCACGGGTTCCATGTCTCTGTGTAGAATGTATTCATCTTACACTGCAATATCAAGTAGAATCAAAATTGAAGTCCCTCCTTTATCAAGAAGGGCCTGCACCCATGGCCCCACCCACCTCTCACCAGTACCCTACAAGTCTCGCTTCTGAGCACCTGCACGGCTTGCATTCCTTCAGTTTGTCAAGTGCCTCGTGCTTTTACCAACACAGGGCCTTTATAATTCTTTCTTTCTTTTTACTAAAACTAATTTTTATTTTCTGTTTTTTTTTTGTTTTGTTTTTTTGTTTTTTAGAGACAGGGTTTCTCTGTGTAGCTTTGGCTGTCTTTTTTTTTTTAAAGGTTTTTATTTATTTATTATGTATACAGTGTTCTGGAAGTATGCCTGCAGGCCAGAAGAGGGCACCAGATCCCATTATAGATGGTTGTGAGCCACCATGTGGTTGCTTGGAATTGAACTCAGGACCTCTGGAAGAACAGACAGTGCTCTTAACCTCTGAGCCATCTCTCAAGCCCTAATTTTTATTTTCTATCTTCAATTAAAAGCAGTTAACTGGTGTGTGTGATTGCATGCAGGTGGGCCGCATACTCGGGAGCTCAGAGGATAACTCTCTGGGTTAGACCTTTTTTCCTGCCTTGTTGAGGTTGTCTATGTTGCTGTTTCTGCTGTTGCACTGTGTACCCCAGGCTAGCTGGTCTGTCTCTGTCTCCCATCTCAAAGTAGGTAGGGGTGCTGTGACTACTAATGTGGACCACTGCATTAGGCTTTTGTCTTTTAACCATGAGTCCTGGGGATTGAACTCTGGGAGTCAGGCTTGTGTTGCTAGTACGTTTACTCACTGAGCCATCCCATAGCTCTAGATTCTTTCTCACTTGGTGGGGTTTTGTCACTGCATCTGCCTACACCTCTGGATCCTGAGGGTTCCTCTTCTAGGTAAATGACAGGGAAGCTAATCGTGGGAGATGGAAGTCCAAGATTAGAGGGCACATGGCCCAGGGCCTGCTGAGGGTCTCCCTGGTGATGTCCGGGGATGTCTTTCTTTGCTGTGCGCACACAGACAGTGAGCTCTGGTCTCTCCCTCTTCTTATAACAGAGGCCCCCACCCTAACTTAATTAGTTCCCAAAGGTCCCATCTGCAATTTCACTGGAGACTGAAGGCTCACCATATGAGTTGGGGTGTATGTGTATAAGCAGGCATTCAGCCCATATGGACAGATTGTTTCAGGTGTCTGCCTACAACTTGGGTGTACAAGTGGGGAACCCTCATTTGATGTCAAGTGACTGAATTTAAGGGAAGGATATCAGCTTAAAACCCGATCTCTGGATTTCTACCAATGAACACCAGAGGGGAGGTCCAGGAGGTTAACTGGTACTCCTAGTTACTGTGGGATGAGTCACATAGAACCCGTCCTTCTAATACTTGGCTTATCAGAAGGATGGAAAGCAAAGGGAATATGGCTGGTGTGTGGACCATAGTGATCAGAAAGAAGAGAGGAGAAAAGGAGGAGTCTTGGGCACATAGTATAACTGTAAGAGAGGCCCACAGGTGAGCATAGTGGTGTGTGGACTTCTCAAGGGTTTTGAAGGGCAGGTTAGAGAACATAGGTAGGAGCAGGACACAGGAAGGAAGGTTAGCTAGATGCTATTGGAGATAATATAAACAGAAATGCAGAGAGCTTTTGCCTTTGTATAGCAAAGAAGTTTCTGCATTGGCACTTTAGAGGAGTGAGAATTTAGAAATTACATGTCTGACTTTCTGGTTTGAAGAATAAAAATGAAAGAAACAGTGATAAAAGATGATGCAGAAAAAAGTGCAGCACAGCTAAGAAAAATGCACTTGCCTTCTAAGAAATGTCATCATTATGAGGGTTAAGGTGCTGTGTGTTGCCACAGCAACTGCCAAGGAAGATCCATTTTAGGAAGGGTGCTCCCTCTGCACCACAGCATTTATGGTTTGAATCTCAAATATAAAGTGAAAATGTAACTGTAATTTTCTTTTTCTTTTGTTTTTTGAGACAGGGTTTCTCTGTGTATCCCTGGCTGTCCTGGACTCACTTTGTAGACCAGGCTGGCCTTGAACTCACAGAGATCTGCCTGCCTCTGCCTCCCGAGCACTGGTATTAAAGGTGTGCACCATCTCGCCAGGTAATTACAGACAGCTATGAACTGCCATGTGGGTGCTGGGATTCGAACCCAGGTCCTTTGGAAGAACAGCCAGTGCTCTTAACTGTTGAGCCATCTCTCCAGCCTCTGTAATTTTCTTAACAACCTTTAAATATTCATTCCCTGCTCTTTCTTCAGTTCAGTTTTCTCTTGGCTTTTCATTCTAAAGGATGTCTCTCAGTGCATCTTGCTGGAAGTCCTCCTTTGGCTGTGAAGATGGACCAGTTTCCAGCAGGAAGGAGGGAATTACTTCCTGGCTGGCCAGAGATCACCCTTTCCCCAAGGCAAACAGCTGTAGTATTAAGCAGTTGCTAACCTCAATGTTTAAAAGGTAGCATGGACTAGTTTTGGGAAATGGTGATTTTTTTCAGTGTTCTGGTTCTGTGAAGAGAATGGTGGCTTCAAAGTAACAGAACCATTTGGACCTAGTGCTTTGATTACTGTTAGATGCTCTAAGTCTAGCTTTGGTGGATCAAATGATTCTCTAACATTAAAAAGAAAATAGAGGTCTGCTGAGGCCACTGAGAATGATAACACACTTAGGAAGAATGGGAAAGCGGCAAGATGCTCAAAGAGAAAATGACTAGTAGCTGCCCAGGTCTGCTCAAGAACCAAAGATTGAGATACATAATAGACACTGAGGCTGTAAGGCGAAATATAACACATGAATACGAATTCTGGGGCATTTGCATATGAGCTGTGCAAACCTTTGCTTCTTGGTGGAGACAGAAAGGCTCAGGGTGTTACTGAGTGCCTGTACCCAGCTGTGACATCAGGTGCTTTCGAATATCTCACCTGATGAATGCTGTGGACACATTATGTCATCACTGGAACTCTTATTTCCTCCTCTCCATTCCACCCATGTTTGGAGTGAAGAGTGTGACAGGATCTAACTCAATCACATCAAAAAAGACTGACTAGGGCCTGGGCACATGATCCAAATCTAGGCCCCAAACTCATGAACATCGCAAGGCACCGGCTGTCTGACTTCATCCACTGGACTTTTCACCTGGGGATGTCAGTAATGTTATTGCTATCTTGCTGTAATGGAGTGAGAAACAGACCAGCAGTGAAGCTACTCCAGGGGAAGAGCTGAGAACTAGAGAGAGAAACTGGGTCCTTTAACAGACTATTCCCAAAGTTATTTTTGTCAGTTGTGATCGTAATAGTCTAGATCAAAACAATAGAGAACAATGAAAATATTAACTTTCATTAAGTGTGTTTCCTCCATTAGACCAAAGATGCATGACTAGTTCACCAGTGCAACAGTGCATGCCTGTAATTCCAGCCTCGAGAGGCTGAGACAGGATCACCAAGAATTTGAGGTCAGTCTGGGCTATATATAGAGACACGCTGTCTTAACAAATACATAAAAATCAAAAACTCAAATAAACCCATCCAAACTGACACCAAAACAAAATTTCAGTCTGCAGACCAAGCTGGCCACCTGCCAGTTTTGTAAATAAAGTTTTACTGGAACATAGGCTATTTCTGAGTAACCATGGCAGAATTTAATAGTCACGGCAGGGCCCCCACAACTCTTAAGCCCTAAAATATTTGCAACTTGGCTCTTTATACAAAGTTGGCTACTCCCTGAAATGTATGAACTGCCAGTGGCACAGGGTAGAGGCTGTGTTAATTTCACTGATGGCGGAAGCCCCAAGGCTCAGCACAGTGCCTGGCATATGGCGGCAACTCAATAAATGTTTGCTGCTGAATGAATCCCAAACAACCTCAGTCCCCACAACTGCTGGTGTTAAGTCCGTCTTTATCTTAAAAATGACAGGATCCTCTGAAAGTCTAGAGTAAATTAATCACAAAAGCTTTCCCTAAATACAAAGAAGAGTCTCTTTCATCATGGAATTGCAGTTCTTGATTAGCATAGTGGCTATTAATAAGTAGGCCAGCTTCAAAGCTGAGAAAGTTGGAGGCAAACACCCAGGCCTACAGAACTGCTGAGATCAAAAGGGGTCCTGAGAGTCACGGCAAGGGGAGTTGGTTTCATCCGCTGAGGCCTTCCACACAGCCTTGCCTTCACTACTATGAGACTCTACAGAGTGCAACAGGAAATGACCCAGGCCTCCTTCTTCTGGAACAAGATGCCAGGGATTTTCTGCCTAGAATTCTCCCTTTCTACTCTCATTTCTTATGTTTCTTTTCCTAATAATATCACTCCCAATGTTTCTGCTTTGCTTACTTCGACAGGTCCTGTGAATACTTCCCTCCCTCCAACAAAGCCTGGCTTGGGTCTTAAAGGCCTGGGCTATGCACAGGAGTTCTATCTGCAGAGGCGGGGGTGTGTGTGTGGGTGTGTGTGTGTGTGTGTGTGTGTGTGTGTGTGTGTGTGTGTGTGTG
>CAJQZJ010033741.1:531460-545710 GCA_907164525.1 Lophiomys imhausi | reverse complement strand
TGTGTGTGTGTGTGTGTGTGTGTGTGTGTGTGTGTGTGTGTGTGTGTCTGTGTGTCTGTGTGTGTGTGTCTGTGTGTCTGTGTGTGTGTCTGTGTCTGTGTCTGTCTGGAGTCTGGGAGGTAGATTCCAAGAGTTTGTATACCACCTTCCGCCACAACAGGGAAGGGGGAGAGAGGAAAGGGTGAAGCTAGCAATACAGCAAAGATATTTTTTTTTTTTTTTTTTTTGGTTTTTCGAGACAGGGTTTCTCTGTGTAGCCCTGGCTGTCCTGGACTCACTTTGTAGACCAGGCTGGCCTCAAACTCGCAAAGATCCGCCTGCCTCTGCCTCCCAAGTGCTGGGATTAAAGGCGTGCGCCACCACTGCCCGGCTCAGCAAAGATATCTTACAAGAAGGCTAGCCTAGGATTCCAGAGGTAGCCACTACGGTGGTCTGAGAAAGTGAGGCACTCCTCTGAGATGTCACCTCTGAGGTCACAGACTAGAAGCGGACAGCTGGCTTTGAAAACAGAAGAGAGAAAGGAGGAAAGGAGAGTTCACCTGAGCCAGCGCCTACACTGCCCCTGCTCTTGGGACAGAGTGATGAGTAGACGAAGTTGGCCTGGAAGTAGGTGGAAGAAGTGACACATTTTGGGTTGCCTTGCCTTCATGTGATGTGCCATGAGGAAGTATGTGAGCTCAGGTCACAGGGAGAGCCAGAAAGAGAGACCTAACAACTACACGCTAGAAGAGGGAGTTGAAGCGTTGAGAATGGAATAACTCTCTGAATGGGGAAGGACAACACAGGACTCCACTGAGATAACCATATCTGGAATGGAGAAGAGTGGGAGCAAGAGAGACCAGGGATGGCTAGAGGGGAGGGGGGGTTTGTGTGTCTAGAGAGTGAGGTGCAGAGCTTGGAGTGTCAGGCAGCTGCCAGATGCAACTGAGAGATCAAAGAAGAAGGAAAAATCAAAACAAAATCCCCAAACAACAAACAACAACAAAAATCCCAAAACAAAATCTGGGTGATTATCTATTATGTGCCTTGATGTCATCACCACAGAAGAAGCAGAGCAACCTAGGGGGCATACTGCTTCCAGGAGCTCATTGTGAGCAGCAGTGCTAGGAATAAAAGGGTTTTAAGATGGGATTAGTCTTGATAGATACAGTATTTCCTGTTTTGAAGGAAAACATACAACGAAAGGCCCACATATAAATGCTAGTCAACTCTCATTCAGAATATCTGACTTAGTCAAAGATTTCTGACCTGGTTTGAAGGCATTTTTCAAAAGAGGCAAGCTATGACTGCTTTCTTTTCTGCATATTTAAACTCTTGACAGTTATAAATAAGTTAAATCTTTCCCTCAAAGTACCAATTATGTCCTTATGTTTGAGAAGGCCTGTCTTGCCAGATACGGTATTCTATAGAAACACAAACAGGAATACAAAGGCAGCTCACTGATGCACTCAGGGCTTACTCAGGCAGCCCCTAGTTGACACTAATGGGGCTTCTGTGCACAAATCCCCTTACCTCCTGACTAAATGGAACACAGACCCCACAACCTCACAGCAGAAAACTTCAAAATCCCGTTATAAGCGGTCACTGGCTAAATACATGGGCTAATCACCTTTGCACAACAGATACAGATGGAAGAGGATTTTCCTTCAGTGAAAACTTTGGGAGCATAACATTTTCAAATGGCTCCGCCCAGGCGTCTTGGAACACGCATGATCGCAAATTCCTACAAGGAATAATGAAAACTCCCCAGAGGTGATATTTGCTTTGGACACAATAATAAGTAGGCCTTCCAGACGGATAAGGGTGCTGGAACTGCTGGTAGACAGAAGGGCAGGAAGTGTGGAGGTGACAGTGCATGGGGTGCTCAGGAACTTAATTTGCTTGGGCGTGGAGGTCAGGAGTGGGCAGGCAGAGATGACGCAGTTAGGACTCTGAGGTTCATGGCCTTCAAGGCCTTAAGCTTTGTGCAGAGAAGACAGAGGAAGTCACAGTTTCTGAGTGGGGTTGACACAAATGTAGGGACACAAACGGTCTCTTGGTTTTTCTCCTTCAGCTGATCTATGTGACATAGATCTGGTCACCTTGTCCTTCACACTCAAGTAAGAACACTACAATGGGTTCTTCTATCTCCAGATTAAAAACACTTCCTTTGTACACGTCATCATGACCCGAGGCTACCTTTCCAGCCTCATGCTCAAGCAATGATGTTTCCCACCAAAGTTTTGATTACTTTCTTAAGCCCTTCCACACACTATTCTGTGTCCTCTGTGCCTTTCCTGCCTCTCAAGTAGCTGGAGAACTCTCTCCTGTATCCTCTACTGTGAAGTTTGGGGCATCTCACAATTATTACTGTTACAATGGAGATGATTAATATTTATGTTTAAAGTCCTAGGCACCATACTGCAATCTCATGGAGACATTATACTTCACCAAATCTTCCTGAAAACGCCCAAGGATACTTTGACAGCCGTCTACTAGGCGAGAAACAGGCTTAGAGAAGTTACTGTTTCATCAAAAGCCACAGAGACACTCACTACCTGGCTGGGAACTCTAAGTAGGTTTTCTTCACCCTAAAGCCTCTGCCTTACTTCGTTGTCACATGATATTGTAAGGATTGATTTGCATACTCCTTTCTTCTACTAGAAATGCAAGTCCCCTAAGGGGAAGTTTTGTGTTTAACTGGAGATCAATGGTATTTAAGAAGTAAATAAGATTAAATCATTATTTCTTTGAAGTTTGAAAGAATTCTATGGACTGTTTTTGCCAGCATTGATGCATTTTTACCTTCTATAGGCTGTATGTAGTACACACAAAGCAAAACATCCCCCAGCATCTGGCCCTGTGAACCACCTGTTTCAGGTGAGGTGGAGTCTCTTTTAAAAAAAAATTGAGTTTATATTTTTTTCAAATTAGTTAACTAGTAATGAATATTAACTTGGCTTGGTGACTTAGATTTAGTTGGAAGTATGACTTAAGTACAACAGGTCCAGGAACTTACTTTTAAAAAGGTAAGTGTGTGCTGGGAGTGGTGGTTCACACATGTAATCCCAGTGTGATCTTAAGTTTGAGGTCAACCTGGGCTACATAGTGAGTTCTAGGCTACTGTAGGCTACAGAGTGGAAACTGCCTCAAGAAGCCGAGAATGAAAATAAAATATAATACCAAACATGTTGCTTATTGCTTTTGACTTAGGCAAAACCAGGGCAGCCTTCAGAGATGGCACAGGAAGAGCGACATTCTCTGCATTAGACTGAGGGGGAGGCTGCATCGGCTGATCCTGTTTCTATGACCATTTCTGTTACTGTGTTCTTTCAGGAATGTCTCTGTGTATTCTTTACAAAACTGTACCCAGATATTTCAAAAACACATCAGAGTAACAAAGGTCAAATAAAGAGCAGGAATATTTTGTTCTTTCAGTGGAAGGCATTTCTTTAATATTGAAAAATGTAGTGAAGTCTAGAAACACATTTTAATGATGGCTGAATTTGAGCTACAGAGTCGACAAAGCAAAAAGCTCTGGAGGGTCAGTGGAGGCTGAGGGCTGTGGGAGCCTCACTGGGCAGCTTTTCCCTGACTTGAATGGCACAAAAGGTTCACTACTTAAAACCAGAGGAAGAAAAGTTCTAAATACTGTCACTCTCCATGTTTATCAGCCTGGGTGGCGGTGTGTGGGAACTGGTGACTTTGCGTCCCACAGTGACTTAATTCTTTCTCTTTATCTTGCACATGTATTTCAAAGCAACACTGGCAGCAGGATCTCCAAGATGGTGGGGGATAAGGATAGCGCTTTATCTTGCATTCTAGTATATTAACTTTCCCCCACCTCAGCTTTGAGAAAAATTGGGTTGTTTTTTTTTTTCTACTTCTTTCTTTTGATGAGTTGAAATCATTTTTTTTCCCCTCCTAGCTGCTTCAGGAAGAATTTAGCTAAGACAGGTGAGCCCAAGTTCCTGTGCCAAAAGTGACTTATGCAATGCCATGCTTGTCATGTCCAGAAATCTTGGAAATAAGAATTGTTGTACTGTGAACTTAGTTTAATCTGTACTTCTAAATGCCCCTTAAAGCAAAATAAATGTTTGAAGGAATTGTAATTTTTCAGGCTTTTGAGGCTTCTTATTTAGTCTACATGTGGTACAGCTTGAGATAGTCTGTGGGTCACATATGGTAGCTGTAAGAAGTGTGGGAGAGAAATGAGGAGGCTGGGATGGCTGCACTAGGATCAGGTGGAAAATATGGCAGGGTAGGATGGGCTGGCTGGTTTCAGGCATGGAGGCATTTGAACACATCTTGGGGCTTTGGGAATATGCTCTTCTTAATCTGTATTATTCCAGTCTGGTGTGATGGTAGAGACTAGTGGGCGGGTCTGGTGAGAAATGACTAGGATGGTGGAGTTGCACAGGGAGGTCCCACCCACACAGCCCTGGAATTGAATACTGCATTTCCTGACAGGACGCTCCTCTTCATCTCTCTGACAAAAGCTGAACAACTGGGTTGAGGAGAATTAGCCTGGCCTATGCACAGAAAACAAAAGGGAAATTAGATCTTGTCTTCAAGGAATCCACAGACATTATACATCCAGCTCTGGGGAAGCAATGTAAGTAGAAGAGAAATTTGGTTACGAAATAGGTCTCTGGATCAAGAGCTGCTTGGAAAGTCTGCAGGAGGAGGTGACTCGAGCTGTGCTCCACAAGTGAGTAGCACTTGGAGGGTCAAAGAGAATTGTGGGTGAAGGAACAGGAGTGAACAGTGCACAGTGAGTGTGGCTGGCCCAGGACCCCAGAGCTCTCTCAGTTGATGCCGAGGGTCCTCAGAAACAGCGCAAACAGCGCAGAATGAAAAGAACCCTGAAGATCTGGCTACAGTTCAGATGAATGAGTTGGAGCCACATGTTTAGAGCAGGGGAGCAACAGGATGACAGTTCTGATTTAGGAAGGTCTCTCAGCTACTAGAGGCAGCAGCAAAGATGCCATTTCATCCAACACAAAGGGTTTAGGATCACAGATGTCAGTGGGGAGAAGAGAGAGATGAACAGAGCTGAGGTGGTATTTTGATAAAGTAACAGAACTAGATGACAAAACAGATGACAAAATTACCAGGTAAAGGGAAGTCAGGGCAAGGACTCCAAAGGCAAGAGCAGAGGCAGGAACCATGGATAATGCTCCTTGTGGCTTGCTCAGCCTGCTTTCTAATATAACCCAGGACCACCTTCCCAGGGGTGACACCACCTACAGTGGGTCAGACCCGCTCACATTAATCATTAATCAAGAAAATGTCGGGCTGGAGAGATGGCTCAGGGGTTAACAGCACTGACTGTTCTTCCAGAGGACCGGGGTTCAAATCCCAGCACCCACATGGCAGTTTACAACTGTAACTCCTGTTCCAAACAATCTGATGAAACACATGTAGTCAAAACACCAATGTACATAAATAAAAATAAATAAATTACTAAAAAAAAAAGAAAAGAACATGTCCCAGAGACGCGCCTACAGGCTATCTGATGAAAGCACTTTGTAAAACTGAGGTCCCTCTACTCAGGTAACTGCAGTTTGTGCCAAGTTGTCAAAAGACTAGGCAGCATACCCTCCGTTTTTATTTTCTTTGGCTGCTGTGGTGAAATGCCACAGATGGAGGCTGAGCAAACCACAAAGCTACTCTTCACAGTTCTAGAGGCTCCAAGTCCCAGGTCAGACTACCAGCCAGGTGGCAGGGTTCTGACTTGTGGGTACTGCCTTCTTCTTGGGTCCTTACAATCCAGACAGCAAGATTCCACTCATGTATCTTCTTCTTAGAAAAGGTTTGAATCTCATCATGAAGGCCTCACCTTCTCTGAAGGCCCCGAATGCTATATTGGAGATTCAGAAGTCAACATTTAAAAGAAGGTTTTGTTGTTGTTTTCTGGGGTAGGGACACAACAATGTTCAGTCTACACTATACCTTAATCTTTTGTGTGTGTGAGTTATAAAACTTTCTTATTAACTTATAATTTCTTCCATTAATTAATTTATTTTTTCATTTTACATTCCAATTGTAGCCCTAACCCGTGCTCTCCTCCCAGTCCCACCCTCCTACCCACCCTCCTCATCTCCTCCTGCTCCCAGGTATCAACCCGGCCTGGCACATCATGACCCCCATTACAGGCTATAGATATTTTCAACTCCTCATTGTCTTTCTCAAGTCCAGCCATAGCAAGCTACTGAGATGATGTAGGGATGCTGGGGACACTAGCACCCTCCCCTTTGCTGCTGGAGAGCACTGGGCTCCTCATGGTTGTACACTAGGTATGCAGTGTCCTCAGAGCTCACCACTGCAGTGGCTCAGTTGCTCTGCTTGGACTTCTGTCCCCTGCCTCACCACCCAGGTCCTGCTAGGGTCAGAGAACAGGGCCAGGGAACTATGATCCTAGCACATCTGTAGGAGCTTTGTGGAGGGAAGCTTTCTTTCTTGTGCTGATATGAACCTGGGAAAATAGGTCCAGGAAATGAGAGAAGTTGTCTTGAAGCATTGAGAGGGATGACTTGTAAAGAAGGGAGCAGATGGCCGGGCGGTGGTGGCGCACGCCTTTAATCCCAGCACTTGGGAGGCAGAGGCAGGCGGATCTTTGTGAGTTCCAGGCCAGCCTGGTCTATAAAGTGAGTCCAGGACAGCCAGGGCTACACAGAGAAACCTTGTCTCAAAAAACCAAAAAAAAAAAAAAAAAAAAAAGAAGGGAGCAGAGAGAAAGGGAAAGGAAAAAAAAAGGCAATAAAGCTAAGAAATGAAGAAAAACTGGCTTTCAGTCATAGGATTTGAACTCTTGCCTTAGGCTTCCCTTGAAGTCAACAGGACTTCTTAGTTACATGAGTCAAATTTCTCTTTATTGTTTAAAACTGCTTTGAATTTCAAGCAGTTATTTCTTTGGAAAGGTCTAATGACATTGTTTCTGATAGACTGATTTTAATGCTGAGATCTGGCTACCGCCCCTTCTGAGGCATTCTCTTGATTGGTTAATAAAAGTTGATGATGGCCAATTAGCTGGGCAGAAAGAGTACAGGAAGGCAGGACTTCCTGAGATTAGAAGAGGAACCCTTCATTTTACACAGAGGATTAGTGCATTCTAGCCAGGAGCAGGAAGGAGGACACACACACCATAGGTTAGAAAAAAAGAACCTCAGCCGGGCGGTGGTGGCGCACGCCTTTAATCCCAGCACTTGGGAGGCAGAGGCAGGCGGATCTTTGTGAGTTCGAGGCCAGCCTGGTCTACAAAGCGAGTCCAGGACAGCCAGAGATATTCAGAGAAACCCTGTCTCGAAAAAAACCAAAAAAAAAAAAGAAAAAAGAACCTCATTCTACATGGCCAGGAACAATGGCATAGTGTGGAGAATGGCAGTCCAAGGGGATGTATGTATATATGGAGTCATATTTGGGTAACAGAATTAAGAGCTAGCTTAGGTGGACCAAGATTGCTCAATTCAGGCCAAGGCTTGTTAAAATTCACGTGGTGTCTGTGTGTACTCATTTATAATGGTAGGTTAAGGATTAACAGCCACCGAATCAATTAATAATAATCTAAATACTGTTAAATAGTTTAATTAGCCATTTTCTACAGTTATTTCTAATAAACTGTCTGACTGGGGCTGAGGTTCCCTGCCAAGAGCCTAGATTTTGGACAATATGGGCTGACCCAACCAAACTTTCAGTAAGGTAATGAGAGCCTCTCAGTTTAATGCAGCTATATTGTAGTGGCTGGATCTCCAAACCAACATCCATATCTTCAACTGCCTTGCTTCTTGTGGTTCATCTCTTCCACACAAAGCCTCCCAGGGTTTAGAACTAACAAGCTAGGTTTCATCCTATGACTCTTGCTGCCTTTCTCTAGGCTCTATACACTAAAACCTTCTGTTGTTGGGTCTTCTGGTCCAATTCCAACAGAAAGTAAATAAAAGAACAGCAGCTGTTTTATCAAAACACACACTTGATAGTCTTAACAGAAAACTCAGGCTGCTTAAGCTCAATGGACCCTTTCTACTGTGGGGGATATTCGGTATTCTACTACCTCTAGTCTAAGTGTGTGCATACATATCTTGCAGGACACCTGTGCTCTGGCAAGCCAATACTGCTGCTGACCTGCTAATGACTGATACCACTTAGGGCCCAATCACTTCTGCATTTCGTGAAAGCTTTCAGAAGTACCCAGGGAACACCACAGAAAATAAGTTGATACAAAGACAAGGAGTTTAGTTATTTGCTATGTGTCTTAACTGAGGAAAGCCATCAAAGCATTAAGTGTATGGAATAAGGTACAGTCAATAAAATTGGCAAATGGAAGTGATTAAAGGGCAGAGCCACTTTAAAGTAAGAATTGCTCAATCTACTGAAAACAAAACCAATTGCTTTGCAAAAGAAATTCTAATAGTTTGTTTCTGTTTTTCCTAAAAAGCACTAACTGATGGGAACGTCAATTTATAATTAAAGAGGGGCACACTGCATGCTGAGCTTTTGTAATTGAGGCAACATTCTTTTTAAATCATGATAGTCTGGCAAGGCACACGCAAGGTACTCTGGCTTCTTTGTACTTTTCTCCCCTTTATTTCAGATTTTATATGAATGAAACATGATGACTAATTCTTCTCTTTGGATCCTTCAGGACATTATTTAAACACTGGCATCTGCTCTGAGGGAAATTTAATGCTAAGTCAGAGGAGGATCTAAAAAGTAGTTTACATCTGGTTTTCTGCTACCCATCCCAGGAAGGCTGTAGTTAGGATGGGGAAATGAGAACGCTGCTGGCCTGGGCTCCACGCTGCTGGGGCTGGTTCCTTTGCTGTAATGCACACCATGGCACTCCCCTTTATAAGGGGAAGGATTAATGCCACCTTCTTTGTAGCAATGTCGTGACCTCTATAATGCTTCTTAAACTGAGGACAATGACGGACCCACCAAGCCTTAGCATGTGATTTAAATCTGATCTGACAGTACTTAAATCCAGAAGTCCAGAAGGCTAATGGTTGAACAAGCTTGGGAAAATGTCCAGGGAACCAAAGAGAAGCCTGGTGAATTAAAGAGAGAGCAATGGCAATGACAATGAATGGGGTGAGGGAATAAAATGGCACTTTTTGAGTTGGCATCTGATATGGGGATGGTCAGTGCTATGCATCCTTTATAGTGTCCAAGAAAGGAAAATCTTATATTCCTTTTACTTGTACATCTATAATTTACTATATCAAGGATATGAACTTTAAACACATTCCTCTCAATAAGCATTTACATGTGTGTGCCTTTATGAGAGGAATCTCATAGAGGAAAAAAAATAGCAGCGACATTTTAGGGTGATCAACAAATTTAAGTACAAGTATATTTAGTTAGATAAAAATGGAGACAGATCAGAGTATAAGGTTTGTATACAAAGTATAAACATAAACATCCAGAATCCAGAAGAACAAAATATGCAGAGACGTGGTATCATATAGGGGCCTAGCAGTTCGGCCGGTGGTGCAGCAACAAGCTGCCTCGCCCTCCGGAGTGGGGCCAGCCTGTGGCCCTCCTCAGGTACATCCTGAAGGAAGCATCCCATTCAAACAAATAGGCATTAGTGAAAGGACCACTTTTTATTTTGTTCTTAGTTTGTAAGCAAGTCGTACCCTGGAAACACCTACCCTTATTCTTTGACTAAGTCCCAGGGTACTTTAAAGCTGCTGTGCTGTGCAGTACATCTGGTAAGTCAGCCTTTTGAGCTAAGTCAGGGTCCTGCCACCCAGCCAGGAGACCTTATTACCACAGTGCCTTGGACTTCACTGCTCTTCTTTTCACAACTTTGATATTGTCCATCTGGTAAATCCTCTGCAGCACTAAACATTTATATAATTCATAACTACAAGCACAGAGTAAGGCAGAAAACCAAAACCAAAACCAAAAGACCCCTAAAGCTACCTGGCTTCATGTGGCTTTTCAGAACCAGCATTCCCGGGATTACCTACATTGAGAGTGTTAGCAGCACCTCCGACAATACATGTCCCCATCTGTTCTGGGTGAGCTGGAGAAGCGCCTTTTCCTCTCTGTCTGTTACAACCTACGGGGGTTTTTATTCTCCCAGTTCACAGTTCCTGTAAATCTGTCCCATCCTTTCAGCTAAAGACAGATTTGGACAGGTTCTTTCTGACTACTAGGCCAACTTGGGCCCTGATGGCTTAGCCTTGCAGTCTTTTCCTCTTTTCTAACTTGTTCTGATATCCAAGATTCTTATATTTTTCAACCCAATTTTTCCTAGCAAACTCTTGAGGGAAGGTCTGATGTTTAACCATTTCAAGGTGTAAATTGTAATAGAAAGTCCAGTTGAAAAACAAAAGTTCTGGCTCCTGATATTAATACTATGCCCTATAATTCCAGTTTTCAGCAGGTATCAGAGCAAACATTTTTGGAGAAAGGCAGATGGCCTTTCCATCTGTTTTCCTTAAAAATCACATGATGAGTGTAAGATTGACAATATTACTGTTGCTTATACTACTGACTAGTTCTTTTCCTTTTAAAAGAGGTGTCATGACACTGAGCCTCCGCACATAGGCCTACCTGAAAACCTAGATGACTGAGTACTAGTAACACTGGTGTCCATGGACACCTTGGGAGGAGCAGAAAGGTCTGTCTTGGGGATAGGGATGTGCCAATCATCATAGTGAGAGCTGAGGCTAAGGGGGAAAACGTGATTTAAGCCACATTAAGTCACCCAATGAGGAGAGATGATGTCACCAAGGCAGAGGGAATGAACACCTGGAAGAAGTGGGGAACAGAGACCAGAGGGGCAGACAGACCACAGCAAGAAGGAGATGGGGAGGGATGACTCTAAAAAGAAGAAAACCAGGCTATTCCCTGTCAAGAGCACAATGCAAGCTCACCTTAGAAGAGCCTCTTCCACATCTTCTCAAACAGGTCAGTGGTGTCTGCCACAGAGTAAGTATTCCATGACTGTCTATAAGGGGTTCCTCTACTTTAAAAGAACTCATTTTCCCTCTAGTGAGGGTGTCCTTTCTTTGAGGGATACTGATGCTTAAAAGAGGATCCAGAACCCTTTGCGCTGTCTGTTTCAAGATGTACCTTCATTAGTCTCCAGAGCGGCAGCATGGCTGCCACTGACGTGCTTTCCCAGGCAGGAATATAACTCACCCCTGCCCTGCTGCTTTCTGTTTGTTTTGTAATGGTTGTAATTTTTAAAATTCCTCATAACTGAAATTCCCAGGAGGTTTCTATTTGTGGCGGTATCTTATCCATAACTGTAAACTGTTTTTTTCACGATATGTCACCTGTTTAAAAGCTGAATCCCAAAACGTACCAAGTTTATAACACTTGCTGTGTCCCTTCATGCTTCAATGTGACCTCACCTTTTCCCCAATTCAGGCTTTCCTAAATGTCCTAGCTGTGGAGAAGAGGTAACTGCCCTCCACAGGGTCGGGTTGTATCTCAGGATTAAGAGTTCTGGAAGTACATGGGTTTGCTCTCTAGTACCAAAAATAAAGGGGGGGTGGGTAGAAAGACAAAAACATTTAACTAACACAATTCTTACTTCTATCACAGTCAATTTCCAGGTCAGTTCAGATCTTTAAAAATTCAGTTACTTTAAATACTAATGAAAACTCAGTAGATTCTACTTCAGAATTATAAATCTGATTGTCAGCCAAGTCTGGTCACTCAGGGAATGAAGACATGTATGCTCAGGAGTGGAGCAGGTGAGTGCCCACTGTATGGGAAGCCACATGCTGCTGTGGAGGCCATGGGGGACAGAGAGTACACTCAATACAACTGCCTGGGAGATTAATTCTCAGTGACATCCTCAAAAGAAATAAGGAAGTAAATAAAGATTCTCCACATGATAGATGGAATACACAAAGAAATCCCTATCAATTCTAAAGGGAAATGCTTCCTCAGACTCTGCTGGACTGTCTAGCTGAGGAGAGGTAAGTGAAGTAGACACTGCACCGTTGACTGAAACGGGGAATACTATACTCAGCAGCAAACGGGAAAACAGGAGTCATAAGCCAGGAATCTGAAGGTCAGTCTACAGGTGGCACACAGACAATGGACTGGCTAGTTCTATGTCAACTTGACACACTCTAGAATCATTTTAGAAGAGGGAACCTCAACTGAGAAAATGCCCTCAACTGCACTGGCTTATGGGTAAGACTACTCCTTACTGGTGTTCCTGGTATAAGCAAGCACCCTGAACAAGTCATGGGAGCAAGCTGGTAAGAAACACTCCCCCACAGCCTCTGCAGCAGTTCTTGCCTGCAGTTCTTGACTTGGATTCCTAGCCTTATTTCCCTCGGTGATGAACAACTACAAGCTCTGAGATGAAACACACCCTTCTCTGCCCAAGTTGGCTTTGGTCATGGTGTTTCATCACAGCAAGAGAAACCCTGACCAAGACAGACAAGAAACCCTTGATGCTTTGTCCAGCAGTTCCAGGAAAGAAGATGGGCAGGGATATGATTATGCAGTGAGGGAGAATACTTTTTTTGGTTCTAAGTAGGGAGAGTCTTACACTTTGGAGATAGACTTTTGTTCAGTGTCTATGAGACTCCATGATGGGCACAAGAAGAAGGGACCAAAAGTCACTTTGTGAGGGGTAACTGAAGGGAATAATGTTTCTGCTTTGCACTTGCCATGGCTTTCTGTGTCTTTACCTGGTTGGTAGGCTCCCTGTGCCAGTGGGAAATGATCTGTTCATCTTTACATGGCTAAAGTTGATTGTGAGGTAGACATATTTATGACACACATATAGATCCAATATGTATATGCATATGTGTGTGTTTATTCTTACTATAATATATTCTCTGCCCCCAAAGAAGTCTTACTTTAGGAGAAATGAGAAGATATGCTTACAAGTATTTATAACAAAGAGGATGTTTTAAAATCCCCAAATAGTAGCTATTAGAAACCCTTAGGAAGGAGGCTCAGTGGTTAAGAGCACTGGTTGTTCTTCCTGAGGACCTGGAGTAAATTCCCAGCACCCACATGGCAACTTACAATTGGTTATAATTCCAGTTCTAGGGGATCCAATGCCCTCTTGTGACCCCCAAGGACATGCAAAACCACTGATATACACACAAATAAAGAAAGAAATAAAAATCCTAATTTGTATTATTTTATTTTATGTGCATGGATGCTTTGCGTGCATGTATGTATATGCACTATGTGTATGCAATGCCCACGGAAGCCACAGAAGGTGTTGGAGTCTGTGGAACTGCAGTTACAGATGGCTGTGAGCCACCATGTGGGTGCTGGGAATTGAACCCAGGTTCTCAGGAAGAGCAGCCAGTGCTCTCAACAACTAAGCCATCTCTCCAGCTCTAATAAATAAAATCTTTTTTTTTTTTTTTAAAAGAAACCCTTAGGAAGGAAACTCTTCCAATGAATTATAAACTTGATGCTGGGGCTGGAGAGATGGCTCAGAGGTTAAGAACACTGGTTGTTCTTCCAGAGGTCCTGAGTTTGATTCCCAGCAACCACATGGTGGCTCACAACCATCTATAATGAGATCTGGTGCCCTCTTCTGGCCTACAGGCATATATACAGACAGAACACTGTATACATAATAAAAAAAATAAATCTTTGAAAATAAAAACAAAACTTGATGCCATACTGCAGGCCTAGGCTATAAAACAATACAAATTGGGATGAAAAAGGGAAAGTAAGACAAAAGCCTTATCTTTGTTCAGGAATAATATAACTGTTTACTTAGAAAACTCAAGAGATATAGTGAAAAATCATTAGACCTAATACCAGACTGGTTCTGCTTATATAGTATAGGTCTGTTTGTCTGTCAGCCCCCTTTCTCTTTCTTTGCAATGTATATACTGCAAAAACTCTAAATACTTCCCTCAAATGTAAGCAGTAACCATTCAGAAAATATAAGGGAAATCTAGAAGAAAAAAAAGAACATAATAAAGGTGTAATCAATTTAATACAAAATATATCACACATCCACATGGTGACACAGGTCAGCTGGCTCAAAGCATACTGAATAGCTCATGAAATGCAGAGAGATGAAGAGTGTGACAGAAAGACTCAATATCGCAGATACCAATTATCCTAAAATAACTCATATCTTCAGTGCAACACCAGCCAGCCAGTGGCTGGGATTCTAAAAAAGAAACTCGAGGGTTATGATTTCCATGAAAGAGGAATGCCTGAAAATCATCAGTAAGATGATGGGAGGCGCCTGCCAGAGATGATGTCAGCTGCATGTCAGTGATGGGAGGCGCCTCCCAGAGATGATGTCGGCTG
>CAJQZJ010033741.1:512165-530119 GCA_907164525.1 Lophiomys imhausi | reverse complement strand
TAGCCTCGGCACCTTCTCAGGTCACAGGGCGAGCTTTAGGCTAGCCTTGGTACCTTCTCAGACAGAAGGGGAAGACAGCTTCAGTGGGAGAGTGTCTGTCAACATGCATTAAAGACTAGGGTCTCTCTCAACACACACGCAAACAAACAAACAAAACCAAACAAAACCCCAGGCACATAATAATCTCAAAATACTAAGACACTGAATAAAAAATTTAAAAGAATAGCAACTAAGAGTATTTGCAATTTACTTAACTAACAAATCCTTAATATACAGAATATATCTTAAAAACTCCTATATGACAAACCAGAAAAACAAAAGTAAACATTAGGAAAGAAAAGCAGATGCTGGGGTTCCGCTTTCAGCCACAGAACCTTAGATGGTCCTTTCCCAGTTTGTTTCAGAGCCTTAGAGAATTGACTGGCCAGAGAAGAATCAGGGCTAAGATCACATAGAAACCAGGACTGGCATGTGGCAGCAGTTCATATAGTGGGCTTTGCCAATGTCTAGAGTCGTTGATGAGAAACTGAGGAGATGCTTTAATTGCAGTCTGGGACTTTCTAAGGGGGAGTGTCTGGTAAAACCCCATGCTTTGGGCATATGCCAAAAGGTTACATTCTGCTAGTAGGAGTGACTGACTTGGAAACAGACCAGCTCTTTCCAGCGATGAAGTCTGATTTTAGATCATCTCAGTCCCTGAAAATGAACTGGAGTTATTCCAGGCTGAAGTGCTAGTACCTGACTACAAAAGTAAATTTTCTCTGGAAGAAATTAACATCATCCTAGGTCTTAAATCATTTCTATAAAATTCCCTATGAATCACCTACTCAAAACAGCCAGTTCAAAAGAAAGGTGAAACAAATTTGTTTTAGATTATGGCTATCACACATAGATTTTAAAAGAATCAAGATATATATGCAACAGAATTAGGAAAATTATTGTGAACTTGGTTCAAAATTAAAAAAAAAATTAAGTAGAAATTCTAACTAAAAAATATAATTAATATTTAAGACTGGCCTAATAGAAGATTAGATACAGCTAAGGAGAAAGTTAGTGAACTAGAAGCGAGACAATGAGAAAATAATCAGAATTAATACAGATACAGAAAACAGGGTTAGAAGGTTCTCCCTAACACAAAGATGAACACAGACACATACAGACACATATGTAGATGCACATACACACATAGTAATACTACACTCATTATAGAATATTTACAACTTGTTAAAAAACATTTCATCACAGAAGATTACAGACCCCAAAGGGTTCATCTGAGTTCTACCCTTTTTTCTTTTCTCTCTCTCTCTTTCTCTCTCTCTCTTTTTTTTGCAGGGGGTTGGGGGATGAACCCAGGGCCTTGTGCATATTGAGAAGAATTTTATTTCTGACTTTCTTAGCTCTCTACCAACTACATCTAAAAATTCCTTTATTTTGTTATTTTCTGTTTATGAGTACTTTGCATTACATGCATACCTGCATACCACATGTGTGTGAGCTTGGACAGAGGAAGATGGTGTTGGATACTCTGGCACCAGAATTACAGGTGGTTGTAAGCCTTTGTGTGGTGCTGGGGATTGAACATAGGCCTCCCAGTGCTGGAATTAAATAGATGCAGTACTTGGCTTTTTATGTGGTGCTGGGATCCAAACTCATGCTTGTACAGCAAACACGTAACTTCATCGTCTCCTTAACCCTCAGGTCTAAGATTTATATAGAAATGTAAAAAAACCTAAGAAGAACCTACCATGGAAGTATAAATATCACAAGGCTTGGTAGTATATGTGTCAATCACAGATCAGGTGCTGGTGAATTTTTGGTAAAGTTTGGTAGTTTAGAGAAAGAGTCTATTCTCAGTTATCATGGCGTCCTGTGAGTTCTCTTTCCTCTATTTGTCAACTCAGAACCTCAAAATATTATGTACTGAATGGAACATTAGGGATCATTTGGATTAGTTTTCTGATGCCTCTCTGTTTTTGTTTTCCCTTTCTTTGCAACTGCACTCACGTGAGATCTAAAGTTGAAGGGTAGAGCAGTGAACTGAGTTCCTGCTTTGCTTCCTGCAGGGTGCAGGGCTGGAGGCCCAGGCCTTGGGTCCTACTGTTGCTTCTATGAGAATAGGGTCAGAAAGCCACGTCTGTGACTTTTCCAATTTCTGCACTAAGAAGAGCCCATGACAGCTTTGTCAGGTAAGTATCAAAGAGTTCTTTCTCTCAATCACCAGGACCTAGCGAATATCCTTTGCCCTTCATTGTCTCTTCTACCTTTCACCAAAAACCTGCATAGATTTAACTACCTGGTATCCTCTCTCATGATAATAGGATCCCTTACAGGATAACCAACTTTCTTTGCCAGGTCTATATGAAGTACTAGGCTGTCTCATTCAAAATGGGCCCACTATTAGCATTGTAATCATGCCTACAATGCTATATTCTTTACTAGCTCTGTTGTTTCTCCTTCCCCCAATTCAGTGTTACCTTTTGTGTTTGAATATTTATACTATTTTTTCCTATTTGGAATTATTCTGATTTTTCTTTTTAAAAAGTTTTTATTTTTAAGTGTGTGTGTGTATGGGCATGCATGTGTATGTGTATGGGCATATGTATGTGTGTGATGTGTGTGTGTATGGGCATGTATGTGTGTGTGTGGGCGTGGGCTCGCGCATATATATGTATGTGTGTGTGTGTGTGTGTGTGTGTGTGTGTGTGTGTGTATGGCATGTGCTCATGAGTGCAGGTGCCCACCAAAGCCAGAGACATTAGATCCCCTAGAACTGTAGTTATACACTTTACCTAGCTGGGTTACCTTGTTGAGCCTCAGTGGAAGAGAAAGCTCTTAGCCCTCATGGGACTTGATGAACCAAGGTGGGTTGATATTAGGGTGGTGGTCCTCTCATTGGAAGAGAGAAGGAGAGGAGTGAGAGGGGGGAAAAGGGTGGGAGGGTCGGACCAGGTGAGGAGGAGGAAGGGGGGCTGCGATCAGGATGTAACTTGAATAAATAAATTTAAAAAAAAAGAACTGTAGTTATAGGTGGCTATAAGCCACCAGAAATGGGTGCAGGTCCTCTGTAAGATAGTGTATGCGCTCACCCATTGAGTTTTCTTTCCAGTTCCCCTTTCTAATCTGTCCATCTTTCCTTCCTTCCTTTCTTCCTTCCTTTTTTATTATTATTTTTTTTTTTTTGGTTTTTCGAGACAGGGTTTCTCTGTGTAGCACTGGCTGTCCTGGACTCAATTTGTAGACCAGGCTGGCCTCGAACTCGCAAAGATCCGCCTGCCTCTGCCTCCCAAGTGCTGGGATTAAAGGCGTGCGCCACCACTGCCCGGCTTCTTTTTTATTATTTTGAGACAGGGTCTTACTATGTATCCTGTCTAGCTTGGAACTTGCTATGTAGACCAGGCTGGCCTCGAACTCACAAAGATCCACTTGCCTCTGCCTCCCAAGTGCTGGGATTAAAGGTGTGCGCCACCACTAAAGTGAACAAAGAACTAGAGTTGGTGGCATTTTTGAATGCTGGGTACTCTCTCTTCTGAACATGGCAAGCAGGGTAAGTGGCCATCAAAAATCACCATGCTGCTTCACCCCACCCTCTTTTACCATCTCTGTGTTTATCTCTCCCTTCACTTCCTCTTTCCAGCTGTTCACTCAATTCCAGGAATTCAGTGCTCAGTGGCTGCCAGAAAAGTAAGCCTTGAAAGGATACTGCTCAGGGACACAGGATCCTTTTCATCTTCCTGAGACCCCATTCCATTACCAAGGTTAATGCTTCACACCCATTGATTTTAAAAGGCGGTAAAGAAGCAACTTGGTGTATGTTTCTGCTGTATAGTTTTTAAAGCCTTCATAATTTATTGGTTTGGAATAACTCATTTGAGGATTAAAAAAATATCTTAAAGAGTTCTAAAATTAGACCCAAACTATCTTTAAAAATTAACCAGTAGTGAGAAAACATTGTTGAATTACTTCATAAGAGGGGCATAAAATGAGCTCCAGCCGAGGCAGGCACAGCCTGGCTTTGAGTGCTCCATTGCTGTGTTGGAGCTTGGGCAATCCTGGGGCTCTCCTCTGTTCTTCATCATCCCCCAGAGTTTGCTGCAAGGACAGAGAGCCACTTCAGCAATGCAGAAAATGCTTTCTGGACAAACAGCTGCACTGGTGTGGTGGGTGCTCGGCTGATACTTGCATCTGATATGGCAGCAAAGCACAGGATTAAAAACGTGCAGCAGGCACATGGGGGATTCTGCCTCCTCTCTGGTCCCCAGCACAATAAATCCACTGAGGTTCAAAACAAAGAGACTCTGAAGAGAGCAAGGACAAAACACAGAACACAGAGAGCTTTCAGTTTGCCACAAAACAGCGCTGTGATGGCTGTGAACATTTTAGTAAGGGTTTAGGGACAAGTGCTTGACTAGCCTTGCTACTGATGTCTCCCGGACAAACTGCTTACAAGGAACATTCTGAGATGTGTATTGTCATAAAAATATATTATCCCTGACACTGAGTTCAAGTGTTTGTTTCAGAAAACAGACACACATAGTTAAGCTAATTGAGAAGAAGATGTGGCCAAAATTCAATGCGTTTCTATCCTTCATAAGAACTCAAGCCTTAGGATGATGCATCGTGCCAGCTGTCTGGGAACAAATGCATTTTGTTGGCACAGGAACAAAAGAATCAGTCTGAATTTTGTAAATAAACTGTGGTTATTAAAATTGTTTGAAACAAGCCAGAATAATAACCATTAAACATGAAAAGTCAATAAAAGTCTTTGAATTATATTTCTGTTGCAATTATTATTCCTGTTTTCATAATGTGCTCTGGGATAAGGCATAGTTTTGAGTTGTTAGTACTTTCAAATAGAGTTTGCTGCAGATGAGTAGCCCACAGCAGCCAGACTGGGACGTTTTAAAATCCATTATGGAAAATGGGGAAATTAAAGGCTTGGAAATCTGTAGAAGACCAATTCTTCCTTTTAACAATTGTCATGATTATTGCTTAATCGATTTTCTGTCTTCACAGCACAGTCTTCTTTAAGACTGCCTGGGACTGCATGGATTGTTGGCTCTTCTTGATGAGGACTCAGGTGGTTTAACGATAAGCAAGGCTATGAAGTGAAAGCTCCAATTTGTTTTGGTTCTGCTTCTATCCACGGTATTCCCTGGCAGATCACTGAGCATTGTTGGAGGCAAGCAGACTCATTGGGAGAACAGATGCTAGCAGCTGTAGGGGTGTGAGATGCTGTGGGGTGCCATGCTGTTCACTTAACTTAAAAGCCCCAAGCTTCCTCCATCTCTAAGACCTAGGAAGGAAGAGGCAGAATGCTCAGTTGTCTATGGAGACAACAAAGGCTATTTGAATGTTCTTTCCCTATGGCCTTCTCGGGGATATTTAGAAAAAAAGATTTCCTATTATTATTGTGTGTGTGATGTGTGCATGGGCATGAGTCTGCCATGAGGTAAGTGTGTGTATATGTGTGTATGTGTGTAAACCAGAGGACAACTCTTTGAACTCACTCTCTCCTTCCATTGTGAGCTTGAGGTTAAACTCAGGTCATCAGCCTTGACCAGGGGTTTTCTCTGTAGAGCCATCTCACTGATCCCTGAAAAGATCTTTTAAGAGAAATTCAGAAGGAAAATTTCCCCTATTTTAGAGGTGAGCAGAGAGGAGGGCTGTGTGGAGGAGGTACTGCCATTTCTATCTTAGTTTTCCCTGGTTCCCAACCGTTTGGGTGCTATAATGTTTGGGGAATAGCTGAGGGACACAATGGCCACAAGAAGCCATGAATGATCTTGGTAAGTGAAATGACCTTAGATAAATAGTTGGAGTATTATTTTCATAAAAGTCCAGGCAAATATATACCTAGAAAGTCACTTAGACTATGTTTAGGAGGTTAATACTAAAGGCCTGTAGCCATGAGCCAAATTCAGTGGCTCCTTAGACTCCCTGTAGCATGTGATAGTTATTCCTCCTTCCCACTTTCTCTTCCTAATCCTCTCCCTCTGCTCTGTCATTCCTTCACTCCTCCCTCCCTCCCTCTCTCCCTTCCTTCCATTATACTCACTGAGTGGGCAGCAGTGGTTCACACCTTTAATCACAGCACTCAGGAGACAGAAGCAGGCAGATCTCTGAGTTTGAGGCTAGCCTGGTCTACAGATTGAGTTCCAAGACAGCCAAGACTACATAGAGAAACCCTGTCTTGAAAAACAAAAACCAAAAACTACCACCAACAACACAAAAGGAAATTATACTCAGTGAGCATCCCATGGGGTTGGTACAGGTCTAAGGGCTGACATACAGACCTAACAGTTCCAGCGCACAGTCCTACCCTCAGAGCATAGTCAGTAACCAAAGAAGCTGGATGGGAAAGCCTTCAATGGAGACCACAGGAAGTTCCACAAAGCATGAAGACAGAGGGAAGGGGAAGGTTCAGTATGGGTTGAGACAGCAAAGTCTTCACAGAGTGAATCAAATGGCTCGCAGATGTCACGAAGGTGAGAGCCCTTATCCTACAGTGTACAGTCTGATAGGGAACACTTTCCTATTTCTATACATTAAATTCTCCTGTCTCTGATCTTCTCTTCCTATACCCATTTGATTCCTTTGTATCTGCCTCTACTTTTTGAGTTCCTTCAGTTGCACTTGATCATGCCTGCTCAGGGCCTCTGGGTACCCATGCCTGTTGGGGTTTATCTGGAACTGCTATCTATTCAAATGTTAATTATTTTGCCCCCCCACCACCTCAAGATCTGCTTGCTGTCTTACGAGCAGATTCTCACACACACCAAGTGATGCTGTTAACTTTGCTCCTCAATTATCCCTGACTAGATAGTAAAAGTTGTTGATAGCCTGTAGCTGGGCAGAGACAGAAGTGGAAAGCAGGACTTCATGGGAGGGAGAAAGGAACCCTGGGAAGAAGAAAGAGGAAGTCCTTTATGCAAGGAGATATGAGAGGAGATGGATGTGACTATGTGTGACTATGGGTCTGGAACGTATAGCTAGTCATGTGGCTAGGATGGGGCTAGGTGGTCGGGTTAACTTAGATGAGCTAGTTGAGAGTCTGTCCAGCTAATGTCTAAGTCTGAAATATTAAAAGGTCTTGGTGTCTTTATTTTTATGGCTGAAGGGCCACCCTGGGTCCAACAAACATGCCCATGCTTTGGGCTTCTGCTGCAGTCCCACTGAGAGGATGTTCACACACAAGGACTCTTTCTAGAGTTGATAATTCAGATCTTCAACTGCATGTTTCCACTTGAGTGTGTCTCCTAATATCTCAGATGCCACATCTAAGAAATAACTGCAGTAATGTCTACTGTGCACCATCTTGTCATTTAAAAAACTCTGCTAGTTTTTTTTTTTTTGGTTTTTCGAGACAGGGTTTCTCTGAATATCTCTGGCTGTCCTGGACTCGCTTTGTAGACCAGGCTGGCCTCGAACTCACAAAGATCCGCCTGCCTCTGCCTCCCAAGTGCTGGGATTAAAGGCGTGCGCCACCACCGCCCGGCATCTCTCTGCTAGTTTTGATACATTCCTCTCTTATTCCTGCTTCCACATATGTGTTTTGTGAAATTTTCTTTGGGAGTAAATCTTCCTATTTACCCTTTCCACTCTAACAACATCTAGTTCAAGTCTTTCATGTGTCTCTTGTAACTTGCAATGTGAATTTCAGTGCTATAATGTCCAAATGGATCTCTTATCCATTCAGATAATCCTTGCAAAAGATAAACCAGACCGTGTAGCAATCCCCATTTGAAAGAAGTCTCCTGTTGCTGACAATGTTATGATGATTGAAACAATCTAGCACTGCATCTAAGAGTGCCACCAACTGCCTTGCCATATACGCTGTGCTTATGAAGAGCAGGTATTCAGTAACAAACAAAGCAGTTTTTCTTTTGTTTTAGCAATTTTTCTGGTCTTGTTTTCCTCTTTACTGATCTTGCCCTCTGGCCAAGACATTACTTAATATCCTCTGACCATTCAGAGTAGTTCTGCTTCACAACTCCTTGTATTCTCTTCCCTAACTGGAATACCTTTCTTCTGTTCATTTAATGCTCTGCTCAGAGGTCCTCTTCTCTGCTATGAACAATTAATTACACACACTGCAGCTGCATATTTTATAGTGTTTAAAATATTTTTACATCCACTATCTTGTTTTGATGTTCCCAAGAGCCCTGTAGGAAGGCATCACTAACATTTTAAGGATGAAGAACGGACTTGACTAAGAAGATATGACTAGTAGTGACAAGGGTAGATTTAGAAGCACAATGCTTTTACTGGTAGATCACTTTCCTCTCCTTGGGTCTTGATGGGGTCTTTGGGACAACTTCAGACCTAAGTACTTGGTGACCACTAGGACTGGTTTGGTCTTTGGTCACTAGATTCTCTTGTAAATTAACCAATGTATTTAGGCCTTAAACATGAAATTGGGGTTACAAACCTGTGACAGAAATGTGAGGAGTGAGTGACTTTTAGAAACTATATATTTAGAAACAATGTATGGGCTAACCGTGCCTGTACAGTTTAGACTTGGACACATCACACACTATTAGGGGCTAAAGCAGTGGCCAGCAAAAAGGCTGACTACAAAGCTAGAGTGGCCCCTCAGGGGCAGCCTGAGGCAGTGGGGTAGGTGAGAACCTGGAGCTTTTCATTGAAGGCTGATGGAAGTGGATGTGCTAGCTCTTTCCTGACTAGCCACAGAAGGAGCTGCTTTGCTCCCTGTCAATAGGGCCAACCCCTAGGGCACTGGGAGCCCAACCTCTCCTGGCTGAACCCTCACCTCGACTCTCCCAGGGACCAGGAAGGTGTGAGGCAGCATCCTTCTGTCCATGACTTAGCCTTGTAGAAACAAAAGTCTCCACTTTAGTTCCCTGCTGGGAGTATACACCGGCACCTGGTTTAGCCTTCTGACATCAGGACCTACAACTCACTTATTTTGGTGTCTTCTCATGCTGGCATTGTCTTGCAGAGTCTGTGAGGACTAAAATGAGAATTGGATATGGCTTATGGCTCTGGGCTCCATTCTCAGCACCAGGTGGGGAGAAAATAAAAAACACTGAGTAGAAAAGAAAAGAGTAGCTCTTCCATGAAATGGTCAGCACTGTAGATTATTTGTTAGGAAGTCTCTACAGTGTTGGCTTTTTAAAAATTTAACTTATTTAAAATAAATTTCTGAGAAACAAAGTAATCAATTTACTCAAGTATGAAAAGTCAACAATATATTAAGAGACCATGAGACTTAATGAAATATTTCCTTAGCCACTGGCAAAATCAAGGAAATCAATATGAAAGCTAATCATATTTCCAGCTTTCAGATCAGCAGTTTGAAACAGGAGACGTGTTGCATGCGTTTAGTACCCACTGTATTAGGCTAGAATCTGATGCTGCTCAATGACACGCTTGACACAGTGTTAAAAATACCAAGTAGGTTATTTCTTTTTTCCTTCTTTTCTCTATAATTTTCCATATAAAATCATCTATTCTCCTTGTGAATTATAAGACATTTGGTCCCAGAGTTGAATTTTAGTTTTAGCCACGATAATCTGATCTGCACCTGAACTCGAACAATAGAGAGTATCCATCTGTTTTATGTTGTATTACCATGATGGAAAATAACATCCAGGGAGGGGGCAGAGCATACCCAACCTTCCCTGGGTCAGCTACTTTCGTGCCATACATCAGAGACAGTACAGCCTTTCTGGAGGGCTGTTTCTTTGCTCAAGGAGGAAGTTTGATCAGGGCTCTGATCCGTCATCCTTTCCTGCAGTTATGGGTTTATTGCCCAGATCTTATCTGGAATTACAAATAATACTAACTCCTGTGTGGATAAATATAATGGTGATTATACTTACTTTACTATTTAGGGATTACAGGAAGGATCATGTTTTTGGAAGATTAACTTAGGAAACTAGTTATTTTTCATTCTAGTTCTCTGAGTCTGCATGTAAGGGCAGGGCTTCCGTTGTACCCACTGATGAAGGTGTGTTCTCTGTTGCTCTGCCTGGCTTGCTGATCTGCCAATGGAGGAGACAGAGAAGAGCTGATGGCACCAAGGCAAGTGGTGGGCTGAAAGGATACCACCCATCAAGACCTGATGAGAAGCAGCCTTTTGTTTCTAATTAAAAACATAACTTTTAAAAAGCCTTATTCATTTTTTTGTTTTTGTAAAATCAAAACACAGGAATTTTTCTTAAATGAAAACCAGAGACAGTTAAAAAATTTTTTTAAAGCAAGTAAGTTATAAAAAGCAGCCTAGGAAATTGTCTTTTGTAATTCTGCCAGTTTCAATTTGATTTTTATGGAACTAGTATCAGGATAATGGTATGTAGTTGACAAGAAAGAAGAAAGTTCTAAGTAGTTGTTTTACATTCACTTCAGTTGTTTGACTGGGTGATGTAAGGCTAGCTACTGTTACTGTAGTCATTTTGATGAGTGATAGTACAATGCTGTCGACATTTTAGGTATTCTAAGTCCACACAGAAGCAGACCGTAAGAAACCAACACTGTAGCAGTCCTAATTTTTATTTTTATTTTTTTCGAGACAGGGTTTCTCTGTGTATACCCGACTGTCCTGGAGTCACTTTGTAGACGAGGCTAGCCTTGAACTCACAGATTCGCCTGCCTCTGCCTCCCGAGTGCTGGGATTAAAGGCACTTGCCACCACGCCTGGCTTCAAGTCCTAATTCTTTTTGACTATTTCTCTTGAGGTCATCAATTGAAAGAGGAAACATGAATCACACTTAGATAAAAGGTTAAATTACATTACAGATGATTGTTATTTATTTATTAACGACAGATTCCTTGCTACTCATCTTTGTTGAAACAACTGGCCTTTCTGTCCCAGCTACATCCTAGGAACTTGTGGAAAGCATCTAATACCTTGTGGTGGCCGTGACTAAGGAACACTCAGCTCTATCCATGGGCATTTCCTGATTTCTTTAGTAAACTGTAGTCTAATAGAAGATATCAGGAATTAGTGTAAGAAATATTCTAAAAGCTATTGTCACTGCAAACATGAAAGCAACTTTGATGATCAAAAAGAAGTCAACAACAAAAAAAACGTTGGAAGTAGTTCCTGAACCCTTCCCTATTGTTCATTTGGGATTCTCCATTTCCCAACTCTCAACATATTATGGAATTTTCTGTGTGAAGTTTTGCCATGAATTTAAGTGGTGTCAACAAAGTTTTACCTTAAGTCACATTTTACCACAAAATGGAGAAACCATAGCCCTTCAGGGAGACCCAGAAAGTTTTCTTCTTTTCAAAGCTTGGGTTGGTTTTTTTTTTTTTTCTTTAAATTTTTTTTTAGTTACAAGTGTCCTGAACAGAGAATGGTGCTCAGGTGACCTTCCATGACAATTAGACTCCGTGCTGCTTGGACCTGCCTGCCACCACACTCCCACTGAAGGATGCATTTTCATCGGTGGCCAGATCTGCCCTGTGCTCACTTCCTTTGCCTCTTGCATTTCTTTGCCTGTGTAAGGTCAATGGCATTACCCACTGCCCGGCATTTAGAACCCCAGGCTTGTTTTACCCACTGCCCCAGCATTTAGAACTCCAGGCTTGTTTTCTTGCCATTCTTAGTAAGCCTGTGATTTGAAACCAGCACCAGTTTGTTTGTGTCTTCCTTTCTTATATTAACTGGAAATGAATTTCAAGTTACAATATGAACAAAGCTCTAGAATTCAGATGGCCTTGTGTTAATATACCTCTGCTAGCTGTGGACCCAGGTCATATGTAAGGTGAATTCAGATGGCCTTGTGTTAATATACCTCTGTTAGCTGTGGACCCAGGCCATATGTAAGGTGAATTCAGATGGCCTTGTGTTAATATACCTATGCTAGCTGTGGACCCAGGCCATATGTAAGGTGAATTCAGATGGCCTTGTGTTAATATACCTCTGCTAGCTGTGGACCCAGGCCACATGTAAGGTGAGACTTTCTTTGGACACGGAGAGGATTAAGTGCTTCTTGTACAATGTCTGTTCTCTTGTGGACATTTGGAAAGTATGGTGTTTTTTTAATCAGAGCATTTCCACCCTGTTTTCAACTGTATGACAAGGACACTATATAATATACAATATATAAATGCATGCATATGTATTTATGAAAACAGAACTGTATATATGAAATAGATTATACAGGAACTACACTATAGCATGGCAAGATTTATAGAAAGTCAAGTCACAGAGAAAGTTTTAATTTTTTAAGTCCCAAATATTAATATGAAAATTAACCCAAAAAAAATAACTCACATACTTGAATGTAAATTTAAAAACCTGTAAAACTTCAGGGAAAAGAAGAGAAAATCTGGAACTTAATGGTAGGAAAAAAGTTTTCTGGATTGACACTAAGAACATGATCCAAGGCCGGGCGGTAGTGGCGCACGCCTTTAATCCCAGCACTTGGGAGGCAGAGGCAGGCTGATCTTTCTGAGTTCGAGGCCAGCCTGGTCTACAAAGTGAGTCCAGGACAGCCAAGGGTACACAGAGAAACCCTGTCTCGAAAAACCAAAAAAAAAAAAAAAAAAAAAGAACATGATCCATAAGAGGAAAAGCTGATAAACTGAACTTAATTAAAAACCTTTTGGTTGATGAGTCTGTTAAAAGAATGCAGAGACAAGTTATAGAACATGGGGAAGCAATTGGCAGCTGCACGATTCAGCAACTGTTAAAACTCAGCACTATTTTGTCCCACTCCCTGCCTTGAGCCCTTTTTCTGTCCACATCTCCGGAGATGAACAGAGCCTCCATTACCACCCCTGAACACTTGTGTTTTTCAACAGTCAAAAGGCCTCATCCTAGCCGGGCGGTGGTGGCGCACGCCTTTAATCCCAGCACTCGGGAGGCAGAGGCAGGCGGATCACTGTGAGTTCGAGGCCAGCCTGGTCTACAAAGTGAGTCCAGGACAGCCAAGGAAACACAGAGAAACCCTGTCTCGAAAAACCAAAAAGAAAAAAAAAAAAAAAGGCCTCATCCTAAGATCCTGTGCTAGGCTTTGCTGACTCAGCTCAGGTACTGTCACCTGGCAACACTCCTGGTGACTTATGCAGGGTGTACTGAGACACCGAGGGTGTGGTGGAAAGATTATAACCAGGGGTTGAGGACAGTGCATAACCCAGGACTCCCATTAACATTCATGCTCTCTGTCTGTCCACTGGTAAGCTTTTAAAGTGTCAAAATTACCACTTACTATGTAATTCATTAAAACTAAGAGTTGAGTAAAAATAAGCCTGTCATTTGAAAATAAAACAGGTCATTAGCTATTGTCATAGTCAGCTTATTTTATTAACAGAATTGGAAAAAAAGAGAACATTAAAATTCAAAAGAAAACATGATTTATGCCTGTTAACTAAGTAATGTCCATTTATTTTATGGGGCTTATACAATCTAAAGAGATATCAGAATATATGTCCACTCATTTTTAAACAATAGCATAGAAGACACTGTTGGCTGCCTACTCAATGTCTACTTCTCTACTTCTTTGTTTTTTCTTGCTCTTCCTTGCCTAACTCTGTCATCAGTTGGTGGGTCCTGACTGGTAGTTGGGGTACTCTCAGTCCGCATGCCCTTGATTAGACATAGTAGGCTGGGCATGTGACCTGCTATAGGCAAAACAGTATGAAAGAAAGTAGAGGAGTGAATCTAAAAGCATTCTGTATTCCACAGAAAAAGATTCTAGAAGCCGACTACCTTCTGCATCCAGACGGTGCATATATGGGCGGGACATGTGGCACTGCTGTAGCCATCTTGGAACTGCTTTGAGAATTGAGCCACCAAGGGAGGGAGAGCCACCAGAATGTTGGAGATGCAGTTCCAGAGCCTTCACTATTTCCAGGCTTCTTGCTCTGTGTGGTAATGCTTGCCCTTTTTTCTGACGATCCTGTGGGTGCTCTGTCCTCAAACCCGAGGAACCTAGCTGACACACCGAAGCAGCCAGGAAAGGAAGGAACAAGCAAGCCAGAGAGGACCTACCTGTTCCTGAGCCTCCAGTTCTTTGTGCTGTAGCCTTTTCTCTGCACTTCGCACCTGATTAGAGCGGGTTTCTAGTTCATCTTGTAAAGCCTAAAACAGTAAAATAAATAAACCAACATCAAAAATTAGTATACTTGAAAAAATAGCTTTACCGCATGAATTGGTATTACCAAGGCCTCAGATCTTGGCTTTTTACTGTTGTCTCAAAGAGTTTCAGCAAAGAAGCCCATGCGTTGTGTGCTAGGCCCACATCGTTTGTGCTTCAAGAGCACCTAGAATGAGGAACTGCAAATATAGCTGAGCATGGTGGCACATGACTGCAGTCTCTGAAGCAGGGGGACTGTTGAGGGTTGAGACAAGCCTAGGCTACACAGCAAGATCCTGTCTCAAGATGCCAAAAAGCCAAAAAGAAAAAAAGGTCCTAATAGATAAAACAGACAGATTAGCAAGTGTCAGTTATTATCAAAATGTATCATATTTCCAGCTTAGGGTTACAACCATGCAATATGGGAGGAAGTTACTGTTAATTAAAGCGGCTCACCAGCATAACAATGAAAAGCATTAAAATCTGTAGGTATTATGTCATCTAGTCAACATAACACATAAAAATTATAATTATTAATTTATAGCAAACTTAAAGGAATCTCCACAGCAACTCTGAGAGGATGGTGTGGAATTTGGAGAACCTGTAAGTTGTGGACAGAGATGACCTTCCAATTGCCAAACAGCTGTTAGAAGCAGATTCCAGGTTAATATGGGGATGCTAGAAGCCACAAAGATCCATAATTATGATTTTGCCAATCTTCATTTTAAGTGAAAAGTAAATCAGAAAAGATGCAGAATACCCTACGATAATCCTGTATCATTATAGAAATAGTGCACAAAAAGTTATAGTGAACAGAAAGCATCGGATGCTAATAGCAGTGATGGTAAATACTATCAAAATGAAGTTCATTCAGTCAATATTACACTGACACTGTGACAGAGACCCTATATGGATATATAATATAGAATTGATATGATAGAAAGATAGATTATTGAATCTACTCCTATAGATCCTTGTTATTAATACAAAATTTAGGTTATTGACATATAAGAATGATAGGAAAAAGGGTAGATTATTGAATCTACTCCTATAGTTCTTTGTATAATGATACAAAATTAAGGCTATATTTTGATTAAGTATTGTACCTATGTACTTCTTAAAATTGCAATGTGAAGTGCTAGTCCTTTTGACAGCAACTCTCACAAACTGTTTAGGATAATTAAGAAATGTGAGTTGATAGTCATTCAAACTTGTGATTTTATTAGGATAATTAAGTTAGTTAATCTCAGATGTTTGCTAAGTTAATCAGATATTAAGTTGTTAGAGACAAGCAATATTTGCTTACTCAATGGAGATGGATAGATGGTCTTCAAAAACCTCAAGAGATCTGTAGAACATGGCATTTAAAGATATTTTTATTATTTTAAAAATTCTTTGACATGAGACTGTCAGCTCCTGACAGTTCTCATTGGATTTGGAAGGAGACAATGAGCATCAAAAATTCTCCATCAGGAGATAATTCTTACTGGGCAGAAATGCCCCTGCTCTCTCAACAGACTATATACAGTCCAAAGATGGACTAAAGCTACAATGCAGATAAATCGATGGCCTGATTCTGCAAAGACAGAATGGGCAAATCTTATTTCCTGCTTCACAACTAAGTCTGTGAGACATGGTTGGCCAGAAGGCTGAAGATGATGCTCCAGTGTTATAGAAACTGGGGACTGTCTAGGCAGTCAGTTGTCTGTCATTTCTTAGTTTTGGAAGTTGCTTGCTCGGCACTTCCTATCTATTCAGATATATTTATCCTTCTCAGGTTTCTGATGTGATTGAAGACTACATAATTATAGCATCACAGTAAATTTTAAGTCATCTAGGAATTAAAAGGATGTTTTAAGGTTAAAATGACTTAGTTAATAATGTAAGTTAGGATAAAAATTAAATTAGATATAGATCCTTAAACTCCTCAAGAGAGATATGTAATAGAATATATTTCCTAGTTGACTAGTCAAATACATATGGACTGGACATTGAGAATGTATGTCACATCTTCTAGTTTTTATTGTATGGTATTTATTGTTATTGTTGCTGTATTGTGTTTATTGTTGTATTTATTGTTATTAAGAAAAGGACCGGGGGCTGGAGAGATGGCTCAGCGGTTAAGAGCACTGGCTGCTCTTCCAGAGGTCATGAGTTCAATTCCCAGCAACCACATGGTGGCTCACATCCATCCATAATGAAATCTGGCGCCCTCTTCTGGCCTGCAGATATACCTGCAGACAGAACACTGTGTACATAATAAATAAATCTTAAAAAAAAGAAAAAAAAAAGAAAAGGACCCTTTTGTTAGACTTAAAAGGGGAGATGTTGGGGAAGGTCTGACAGGATGATTTCAATGCTGAGATCTAGTTCCACCCCTTCTGAGGCATTCTCTTGATTGGTTAATAAAAGTCACTGATGGCCAAATAGCTGGGCAGAATGAGTATAGGAAGGCGGGACATCCTGAGATTAGGACCGGAACCCTATGTTTTACACAGAGAATTAGTTCATTCTAGCCAGGAGCAGGAAGGAGGACACACACTATGGGTTAGAGAAAAGAACGTCATTGGATGTGACCTGGAACATTGGCATGGCATGGGGAATAACAGCCTGGGGGATGTATGTACATATGGGGTCATATTTGAGGGATAGAATTAAGGGCTAGCGTAGATTGGCCAAGGTTGCTCAATTGATGCCAAGGCTTGCTAAAATCCTTCACGTGTCTCTGTGTGTTCATTTATAATGGCGGGTTACCAATTAAATATAATTGAATACTAAGTAATGATTTAATTAATTACTTCTACAAATGGCACTCCACGTTGGTTTAAGGATTAACCTGCCTTCCTATACTCAGGGAGACACCCTGGAGTTCAGCCTGAGATGTAAGTCTAAAATGCCTACCGCATATCCAAATGCCACAGGTACAGGCACTAACATCTAAGTTAGGGTTCATTAAAATTTTAATGTACGAGGCATGGTGGTACCTGCCTATAATTGTAGCATCCAGGAGGCTGGGGCAAGAGGATCACAAGTTCAAGGTTGGCCTGGGATGTAGTGTGAGACCCTGTGTTAAAAACAACAACAAAAGCTGGGCATGGTGGCACACGCCCTTAATCCCAGCACTCGGGAGGCAGAGGCAGGCGGATCTCTGTGAGTTTAAGGCCAGCCTGGTCTACAGAGTGAGTTCCAGAACAGCCAGGGCTACACAGAGAAACCCTGTCTAGAAAAACCAAAAAACAACAACCCCCCCAAACAAACAACAAAAAACAAAACAACCCCCCCCAAAACAACAAAAACAGCAATAACAATAGACAACAAACTAAACTAAAACAGACAAAAAGTTCCAATACAAGGTCCGTCTTTTCTAAACACACACACACACACACACACATACACACACTCACTCATGGACAATAGTTTTTTAATAGTTTTTTTGGGGGGGGTTAGATCTTAGACCTATATGAGCATCTAATGAAAGCTACTATATGGTCACTCTCCAAAAGGAAAAAAGCATGTTTATGGGTTTTTTTTTTTCTGATATGAGGGAGTTTGAAGCACATTCATGGATTGACCTCATGCTAAGAACTTTTAATTTAAAAGTATGATTTTAAAATGAGTTTACATGTTTTAGGGTCTCTTTGATATTAAACATTATGAATCTACAATCTGACCAGGTCTGGGAATGAGATTGGAAATTTCAGGTTCTTATCTCTACTTAAACTATTGTGGTCTGTTTCCAAAAGGATAGATGCAACTGTTCCTCTTTTACTTGTGCTAGCTCTCAGTAACCAGGGTGGCAGAGCACCCTTTAAAACCCAGCATGGTTGGGAGAAGAACGGCCACTGCTGGGGAGTCAGTCAGTCCAGGTGCACTGTGAGAGGAATGGCCACTGCTGGGGAGTCAGTC
>CAJQZJ010033741.1:464767-511130 GCA_907164525.1 Lophiomys imhausi | reverse complement strand
TGGACTCAGGTGGTAGAATCATGAATGGGGCCTTGGGAGGAAAGAGGGACTCAGATATCTCAAGGTTTTGACAATGAGAGCTGAGGATATTGGGAACAGTAAGTCAGAAGTCTTTGGACAATGTGGTTTTAACATGCTGATTTTAAAGACCTACTGGGACTTCAAGGAGGACCTATTGCTGTGATATTAATATTTGTATCCAACAAGTTCATATATTGAAATCCTAACACCCAAGGCAATGGTACCATTGAACTCTTCAGAATGTCATTCAAGGGGCCTTGGGCAAGTGCCATGGCTCTAGCCCTGTGTCCCTGTGTGCCATACTGATTGGAATTAGCACCCTGAGAAAAGAGGCTAGTCAAAGACAGCCACCTCTGTGTGAGGAATCACACTGTCACCAGACACCTGGTCTGCTGATGCCTTGATGCTGGAAGTCACAGCCTCTGGAATGGAGAGGAATCACTGTGATGTTTACAGCGCATAGCTTAGTAGGTACAGGAACAGCCCACTGAACTGAAAAGGCACTAGCAGAGCTAGGTCTAAACAGGACAGAGAGCTTCTCAGACCCACATGCAAGGGAGCACTTGTCTAGGAAAATGAGCAAACTGAAGGTTCTAAACCCTGGCCTTTGTGGTGGCCACAAAGCAGACCAGGCAGAGGCAGGAAGAGCAGCCCAGAGAGCTGCTGGGGATCTGGAAGGGCCGGAAGTGGCAGTGAGACAGTGTGAGGGAAGTCAAATGAAGGAATGCTTGCAAGGAGCCAGAGCAAAACCAGAGCTCATCTTGTCTTCATACCTCACACAGTGAGACTATTCAGCCTACCATATTTTATCATTATTATCAAGATAAAATTCAAACTATATTTGCTTTTCAAAAACAGTAGCACTTAAAACTTGTTCATAGATAAAAAATAGAAAGCACAATCTTTCTAGAGGTTAATCAGAGAAAGTTATGTCTAGAAATGACCTTTATTATCTATTAAAAATCAGTGTAAAAAACTGAAAAGTAACCAAAATATTCTACTTTTTTCAACTAAACAGTAGTGCATGAAAGGAAAATTTTAGTTTCTGTTGGCAACTGTTCCCAGATTGATATTCTAAAATAATTATTATGCTATTTGAACTTGAACCTCAGATTTTGACAAAAAGACTGTGGGAAAATGACCACAACTCCTCAGAATGTACAACCAGTGGGATTTCTTTTAAGTTGTGGTTTCTTTTTTGAAAAACCATCAGATGTGACATCACACACACACACAGACACACACACACACAAACACTCTCTCATACACTTGAGCATAGACACTTGCACACACATACTCACACACACAGGTGTACACACACACACACACAGAAACATACACACACACATACAAACTTTTAACTTATTCCTAAGGAATAAGCTCAAGAAATTGAAGAACAGAAATGTCCCTTTAGGTCAAAAATAGGAAACCAATCCTCAATTTGAACATTTTTTATCCTGAAGAATATTCTTCTGTCTTAGTTCTGCTGTATGAACTTGTATTGTTACTGAAAAGACAATTCTTTCTGTAACAATATCTGCTTTTACCCTATGCAGGTCAGTTTGGCAGAGAGCTGGGCTGTTCTTGACTTTCTGGTATTTTGGGGTTGGGAACAGCAGAGGACATGTTCTAGAAGAAAATGTAAATGACATAATATACTCTACACACAATGAGTGCCACATCAACAGTGAGGGTCTAGAGATAAATTGCTTTGCTTATTTGAACTATGAAAATAACTAGCAAGCCGAAGTGTGAAGGAGAGGGCTCTTCAGAATAAGGAAAAGAACGATCTCCCTTGACTGCTCCTTTCTATTGGGTTGGTGGGTCCAGAGGCTGGGGTAGGGTTCTAATACTCAATGCTATTTTCATAAAATTAGTGCCTATAGCTTAGAGTGAGGTACTCCCTAGCTTGTAAACCACGTAATAAGAACATATATGTTGTTTTATTTAAAAACCAAAGTTCCTCATATAGCTCTGAATTAATTAAACAAGGAGAAAGGGAGAGAAGATCCATGTCTTCTAGTCATAAATTAATAGACAATAGTTTACTTCATCACAGAGCAGTAAAAAAATCATTTAGTAAAGGAAAGTCTCATTGGAAGAGAGAAATGCAACAGTGATTACAAAGAAAAAGTGTCCCCAGGAACATGGCATTTGGTAGGTAGAGCTTTCTGACTTGCCATTTTACTGTGGCTAGCTAGAGTCTTTCTAGAGACTCCTGACCTTCTGTGGCCACCTGAGAGCTGTGACTCCACTGTCCTTTGCTGGCTGTCTCAGAATGCAGATTTCACTGAGGTTTTTGACTTGGATTAGCTGTATCAGAACAGTACTGTAATACTATTTTAATCTTTTTTCTCTCCTCCTCATATAAAAAAAAACTCAATGAAGTGGAACTGGGAGAAGTTACTGGCAAATGCAAACAGAATCATCAGCAGTCTGTACCAGCCTCCCAAGACTGGTACTCTAGAAGCACCTTGATGGCTGCCACAAGTTGGGCGCAGCCTCTGTGTGCTGAGACCACGCTCTACCCCTTCATGAGAAGACAACTAGAGACCAGTGGTCTGCTTGTATTCCTACTGAGGTAAACTTGTATATGGTGAAGTTTAGGCTTTAAGTTTTAATGGTAATGACCTACTTCCATTTTGTCATAGAGGTCTGTTAAACCATTACAGCATCCTCCTTTAGTTATCATTTGTTAGAAGTGATACAATATTTGACTAGTGTAGACACAAAGGTGGAACGAGGATGACTCTCCCTTCAACTTAATTGGCCATTTCATGTCTGTCTACACAGCACCACTCCAGCTATAAATGGTGCTGATATGATTTCCTTGAGCAGGCTTTCTTTTACATGCAAGTTAACACAGAAAAAAATAGTTTTTCTAGTACTGCTAACTTCAGGCTAAGATAAAATACATGTACATCATAGGATTGCACTTGATTTTCTTCCTCATTTTTATTTTTTATTTTATTAAATAACACCTCAAAGAACTGGGGCAGACAAAACAAGAGAGCCAAGCCCTGTCACTCATGTAGGGAGACATGTATCTAGGGCTTCCAAGGATGAAGTGATGGCAGAATATGACTTTTTGTTTTTGTTTTTGTTTTTTCGAAACAAGGTTTCTCTGTGTAACAGCCCTGGCTGTCCTGGACTGTCTTTGTAGACCAGGCTGGCCTTGAACTCATGGAGATCCGCTTGCCTCTGCCTCCCAAGTGCTGGGATTAAAGGCATGTGTGACCATGCCAAGCAAATATGACATTTCTATAGGGTGATTTCATTAGCTATTGATGGAGGCCACTATGTCTCTTGCTTTATTATTTTTTTAAATAGGTCAAGACCAGGAACAAAAGTAACAAGTCTCTGCTGGCTGAAATGCCACTCCAGAATTCCTCTGCAGTCTCACCTCACTCCTAGCTATCTGACATGAACAAGTGAAGTGTGTAGTAGTAAGGAATGGAGCAGCACTCAGCTGCAGATCTACAGTAAGCTAGACTTCCTGCAGGGATCACTGAAACTCCCCAGCGCTTGGTGTCATTTTCCCCATCACAGTGTCATTCAGGCTCTGGTCCCACACTCCTGAATTCCAAGAAACCATCTTCTAAAATCCCTTCATAATCAGTCTGCCTTGTGATATTGGTGTGAAGGAAAGGGGGATCTTTGGGTATTTTAACCCAACACATACGCTACTTTCCACTAAATCAAATTTCCTTTCAGGCAAAATCCTTAGTGTTGTCACAATAAAGCCACTTGCGTGAGAACCAACATTTGAGTGTGAACCTGCTAGGCCTCTGATTCAATACTAAAACAAAAACATTATGGACACTGTGAAAAACAAGCAGGGTGTTTTCTTGAAAGAACAAGAAAAATGTCATTTTTTCCCTTTCTTTCTCACATCTATTTTCCGTCCTTTAAAATTCCGAAAGGATTTCCTCTAAAAATGCTCTTTTAAAGAAGCTAAGTGTTTCCTGGTGTGCACAGAGGTTCCAGGGAAAGAAATCATGTTATTCCAAGACTTTGATGATCTAAGGAAGCTGGAATCCCCCAATGACCCTCGTTAATGCTCCCTGTCACACAGCAGACCATCCACAGACAGTCCTCAGGTCTCTTAAAGTAGCTAGTCTATTTCTACCAAGAAAATTCAAAGCACATCTACCCCCTCTCCTCAGGCAGCCTGACTTGTGAACAAGTTCTTATCTTGGGTGGTAAAATCCAGGATCAAGTTTAAGAAGCACAGCACAGGAATTTTAGGAGCAGAAGGGCATTTCCTCCTCTGGCTAGTGCACTAACCACACACACTTGAGTTCACTCCTTGAAGCACAGAGCGCAAATCATTACAAATGTTAGGTCATTACAGACCACCACTCTTTTGCCTAAGCCCAAGAGAGGGAGTGGACTCATCAGCTATTCATTTAAATTTCAATTTTATTACAGTGATAATCATTCACACATTTGATCTCAGATCCCTCATTCAAGATTTTTTGCCCCATTAAACAATTCAAATCTAGATTCAAGAAAGCTCAGGCTTCAACGAGAAGTTCTTGCATCCCCTACGACATGTTGATGTTCTTTCTCTCATGATCTCCTCTGCTTTCCCCCTCATTTTAGATTGCTTCATAAGGTAAAGAAAGCTAACTTTCTCCCCCATCTTTAAAGTGATCTCTGAGATGCTTGATAAGGTATTTACACTGTAGTAGGAGATTGTGCTGGTGATACCAACCAGTTACATAAAGATCAAGTGGCTCTTCATCTGAAAACAGTTGGGTAGGGCTGAGGAAATGGCTCAATGGATAGAGGGCCTATTGTGCAAACATGAGGACCTGACTTGAGTCACCCAAACCCACACAAAGCCAGGTGTTGGCATTTTTATAATTCCAGTGCTCCTGTGGAGAGATGGGAGGTTGAGGCAGGAGAATCCCTGGAAGCTCATGGGCCAGCTAGTCTATGTATGTGGTCGTGACAGGTGACCCTGCTTCAAACAAGGACTCACACAGGCTATAGCATGTACACACTCACACGCAGGAACACACACACACACACACACACGGGGGGGGGAGGGAAGGAGGGAGGGAAGGAGGGAGGGAGACTAAGAAAGTAATAAAAACAATGTGTGTTCTGATCACCCAGTCTGTTCCTTCAAGTGTCAACAATGTGATCTCTTCTGGTTTATAAGATAACAGGAGCCAGTGTCTTTCTTCTCCAATTCCAAGGGTCAGTCATGGCTGAGCTCCTTCATGCTCATCGGCAGGCCTGTCTTTCTTACTGCCCTGTTCTTTCATAAATTATATAGGTGGGCTATAAGACACTCTGATAGTGCCTTCAACCTTGATACTCTTATTCTCTGATAGTCGTATATCTTTGCTTTTGTTTTGGATAACTTTCATTCCATTCTTCATATACTCCTACCATCAGCTAACTTCCTCTTCTGTAACCTGATTGTGTTTCCAGTGATCTCTGAAGCTTCTTCTCTGTAAGGTGAGCTGAGATCTTTCTACGGCCAGTCCGGTGCCCTCCCCAAATCTTTTTTCGTCCCGGGTCTCTCTGTTGGCCTGGATACTGTTAGATTCCCCCTCCTTCCAGATATCCTTTTCTTTCATACCACAAAACTGAGATGGTCTTCAAGCTTCTGTCGCTTTCCCCCCTTCTATCTCCTTTCCAATGTGGATATTTCTCTGATAGGGTTTTCTCTCTCTCCTCTTTTCTCTATATACCATCTCCTTTTGGTAATGTCAATTTTTATGAGTTTCAATTGGATCACACATAACAACATTTGAGCTTCCATTTGTGATGGACAATGCTAACTAGGCTTCCCTGGTGCTGACTTCTAATGCTCATCTCTACACATGCTGTCTTTCATGTCCTCTAATTAGGCAGCTGCAACTGTATCCCCTATGGGTACATGGTCAGTCACCTCAGCATCATCTCAAGACCGAGCTCACGGATTTTCCCCTCAATCACTTTCATTCCCAAGTCTCCTGATGGTTTAGTTGAATAACATCCTTCCCTGAAAAGATATCTATTGCAGATCGATATCTTATGTGAACATGGGTCCTTGCAGACATAATTAGCTGAGGTTATACTAGAATAGGGTATACCTTTTAAAAGGAAAAAAAAAAAACAAAGCAAACAGTCTTGCTTGGTAATCCAGACTGGGCTCAAATTCATGATCTTTCTGTCTGTCTCCTGAGTTCTGGGATCAGAATTATGTGCCACCATGTTTGGGTTTAGCATGGGTCTCTAAACCAGTTTAATCAAGATATGTAGGAAAGAGGTTGGCCAGAACCTGGAGTGATACCTGTGAGCCAAGAACATTGAGAACCCCTGGGCAATAGTAGAAGCTACAAACACATGGAAGCATCCTTTTTGTCAGCATTGAGAGGGAGCTGGGTCTGCCCATCTCTCTCTCAGTCTCTGGCTTCCCAAAGTGTGAGACAACAGCTCTCTCTAGTTTCAGGCTATCCAAAGTTTTAGTTGTCATGTTAGCTATGGGAGGAAAAAGTCTTCCAGTGCTGTGTATGCTTTCTCTCAAAACACTAAACACACACACACACGGACTTCCCCCACCCCTGAAATAAATCTTAAAGATCCACTGGCCTTTATAGGGTTCTCTGCCCACCCCAGAGGACAGAAGAACAGGATGTTCTGATTGGCACGTTGAGTTGCATGCTTGTACCAGAATGAATCATAAAATTAAGTGCCATCTCAAGGTTAGGAAATGAGAATGGAAGACAAGTGTGCCACCATACAAAGGATGGGAGTGCATCTTTAGGAGAATGGAAATGGACGCTGGAAATCAAAATACCTGTCACAGCTCTGCCACTTCCATCTGGGTCATATGAAAGAAGTGTGTGTATGCATGTGCATGTGAGTGTGTGAGAGTGTGTGTGTGTTTAGTATTTTGAAAGGGATATACACAACAATGGAAAGTTTTTTTTTCCTTCCACATGTATTCTCTTCCTTTGGCTAACATAACAACCAAAAGCTTTCATCCGACCAGTTTTCCTATGGGTCATTATTTTACCCTTGTGAGGACGGCAGTACACTCATGCTGATACAGTCTGGAGAGCAGCACCGGCATTATTTCCATGCTTATTCTGTAGTATTTCTATGGTTCTGCACACAAGGTCAGTTCAGGTTACAAAGGAAGCAATTTCAGTACAGCAATGACACACTCTTAGATGAAGAGAAATGTTCAGGATGGGAAGGTACAGTGAGGTGAGCTTGATTCCCATTGCCCTGTATTTACACAGGGGATGCAAATCATCTATGCCAGGAAAGGGTTGTTCTTTTTTTAACCTTAGGATTCTGGGATATCTGGAGCCCATACTTATGAGGGAAGAACTTTAAAACTTTCCATTTAAACCTCTTAGAATGAGAGGATTTACAAAGACCCTGTTTAATGTTCAGCTGACACATTGTCAAAAACATTTATCATGCGACCTTCTGAAGTTTCTTCCGGTCCTTTCTAGTTATTAAAGCTCAGACTGCAGGAGGTTACCAACAACAAAGCAGCGCGTGGCAGGGTTTCTAGACTCAGTCCTTCTGATCAGAAAAATGATTAGGGACCTAGTTTTCATACTGAAAGCACCACCCAGCTTATTTCTAAGATCACGTCTGTATGGACCCAGAAAGAATGCCAGGGACTTGGAAATTTCTTTTTAAGTGTTTTATGATGGTCCAAATTTTAAGAATGTTCAGCTATGTGGATGTACCTCTTTAAGTCAGGGTGGAATTCTTTCAGCACAAACCAAGAAATAGTGACCTACATTATGGAGGAGAGTTCTCTGGCAACTTAATCCCTACTGTAAATTTCTTCAGATTAAAAAAAATAAAATTTATTCTAAGAATACATTAAATTCATATTTTGGATCCAAGAGGATAATACATTTAAAATATTTTTTGAGTATATATCTAATGTGCTCAACATCATATAGGAAATACAAAGTGGGGTGAGCCTTGGTTGAATCTTTTAGGTAGCTGACATTATCATACAAGGTATGTGATAAAGACAGAAAGCAGGAGGTCACAGTAAGTGTCTTAAGCAGCCAATTGAGAACAAAAGGAACAAGAAAGAAGTTCAAAGAACACAAGGAAGGAAGCAGATAAATCCAGAATGTGGAACATTCGACAGGACAACTGACCTGCTTTCTGCAAGAAGTCAATGTCATGGCACAAAAGCAAAGAAAGGCATGCTTTAGATTAAAAAGGCATAAAAGATGAAGATCAAATGTGATGTTTGGATCTTGTTTGGATCTTGATTCAGACAAGTTGCCCATAAAGTGGCAATTTGACTAACTATGAAACAGGTCGTAAGGGTCAAAGACAGCTCCAGGTGTGACAATGAGACCAAGGACTGTAAGGACTGTGCTCTCTCAGGGGCATTCTGGGAGACACAGGCCAAAACGATATGTCTGAAGCTTTCTTCAACATAGTTTAGCATAAAATGAGAGGAAAGATTTATGAGAGAGGTCTTACTCTGTGGGCCAAGCTGTCCTAGACTCTCTAAGTAGCTACCTACCTTAGGTTGGCCTTGAATTCACAGCAATCTTTCTGCCTCAGCTTCAATGTGGACAAATCTTGATAGTTCTTGAAGATAGGTTCTAAAGTCCTATACACAGTAAAGAGGCATGGGGTTTTGGTATGACATCAAGAAAGTGTTCAAGAAGGGCTTTGAGGAGTGGCTACAATTCCGACAGGCAACAGATGGGGAGGAGGAGGAACTGTTTCCAAGGGAATAATATTGTAAAGATCAACAAGGAGAAAATGGGGGTGTACTGAGCAAGGATGGCACAGTCCATGAAACATGGGGAGTTGGAGTAGTCCTGCAAAGGAAGGCTGTGCAGAGGACCAGGAGGCCCTTCATTCAGTAAGAACAGCTTGCACATTCTGTTTTATCTGTAGCACGGGTTAGCCATTTTATACTTAGTCTCCTTCTTCACACATCTTTTCCATCTAAACTTCAGCACTTCTCTCATGATGAACAACCTTTCCTATCAGATCTGTTCTGGTCCTTCCATAGCCCCACCTGACTGGTGCACATCCTAGTTTCATTGCTGTTCCTGTGATACCCTGACCAACAGCAACAGAGAGTTTGTTCTACTTATGATTCCAGGTTACAGTCCATCACTGAGGAGAAAGTCAGGCAAGAACTCAAGCAACTAGTCACTACATATCCATAGTTAAGAGCAGAGAGAAATAAATGCATAAGGAATCCTTGCTTGTCTGTTCAGTTAGCTCTCCTCACTTCCATATGTTTAGGGCCCAGCCTAGGGAATGATGCTGCCCAAAGTGGTCTTAGCCAATTAATAATCAAGGCAATTCCCCACAGATACACTCACAGACCAGAATGATCTAGATAATTTCTCAACTGAGACCCTTTTCCCAGGTGACCCTAAGTTATGACAAGTGGACATTCAAAAGTAACAGCATATCATCTATTGCACCTCTCAATGTATTTTGCATGAGAGTAGTGACTTTCTTGGCAATGAATGGCTTTTAAGGTAACTTTCTCAAAATTTCTCTGGGAAATGAAACTTACTGAGTGAGCATAGAACAACTGTGTCTATTTATGAGTTCTAATCTGAATGTACAACAATGATCATGAATGCTTATGATCCTAACTAACCACATAGTAAGAAATGCATTCATGATGAAATTATGAGGCATATGCCGGGCGGTGGTGGCGCACGCCTTTAATCCCAGCACTTGGAAGGCAGAGGCAGGCGGATCTTTGCGAGTTCGAGGCCAGCCTGGTCTACAAAGCAAGTCCAGGACAGCCAGAGCTGTTAAACAGAGAAACCCTGTCTCGAAAAACCAAAAAAAAAAAAAAGAAATTATGAGGCATATAATGTGATATATATTGCTCATTTAAGATGAAAGTTCCAGAAGTTTCTAACTAGAATTAAAAAAAAGAATTACTGGGTTAGTAAACTAATGTTGGACATGCAAGCATTTTTCTTCCTTAGCACTGATATTGCATAATAAAAAATGTCTTTCACAGAGAAAAAGTTAATGTTAACACTTTTTGAAGTAATTTTAATCATGGTTGATAATGTGCAAAGTAAATTAAGATTCCCCAAACAGTACAAGAACTAGTGTAGGAGGCACATTAATGTAGGGAGGTACATGGTTTCTTAAAAAAAAAGTCTTCATCTTTTTTTTTTCTTGAGATGAGGCTTTGTCAAGGCTGATTTCAAATTCATCTTCCTCCTGCCTCAGCTGGGATTCTATGAGTCTACTACATTTAGCTCAAAACATATTACTAAGCAAAACCAAAACTGGTTCTTATAGTGTTGCCCAAGTTTTAAGAATGTAGTTCAAAGTTTGTTAAACCTTAGCTTTGAAAGGTTTTTCTATACTGCTAAACTATCTCTGTTACAAAAGTTACAAAGCTAGGTGGTTTTTATTTGTTATTTTTTTATTTTTAGAAATAAATGGACCCAAACCTAACATCTAAGACTTAAAATATAGTGTGGTTTCTCTTACAAACTGACAAAACTCATTTTGGTACCTTGAAGTAGGCCTGACATAAGAAATCTGTTTTTACCTACTGTAATCTTGAAACTACATTTATTTATTGTGTGAACACACCATGATACACGATCAGGGGTCAGAGGACAACTTGTAGGAACTAGTTCTCCATCTACCATGTGGATTCTGAGGATTAAAGGCAGGTCCTCAGAGTTTGTGGCAAGCACCCTAATTACTGAGCCATCTTGCTGGCTCCGAGTTAAGTTTTTACAGTTATGTTTCCCCACCAATATACTATTAGTACAGCTTGTCCAACCCAACTTCTGAATACCTAAGGCCATTTGGTACACAACTGGTGGATAAAACCAATTTAAAATTTTATATTTTACTTCAGATTATAAAATAATAGAAATGAATTGGAGAAAAACAAAAACCATCAAGACGAGAATATAAATTCCCTAATGTTCCCTATGTTCAGATATAACACTATTAATACAATGCCTTTCTCTGTCTTTCCCTCTATGCATATGAAGCTGGCATAATGAACCCAGAGAACGCAGAGTGTAACCATAAAAACCTCCCTGTGTCTCCCACTGCTCCTTTACTCCTGCTCAGTGGAGGCAGCTCTTCTCTTGCCCCCTGGTGAAGACTCAGAAAGGTGCTTGATTTTTCAGGTCACTCTAGTCCCACATTACTTTAAATTGCACAGTCTGAATCCATTTAGATCACTCTCAACAGAAATGTGAATGGTTCCTGAAGCAATTTATTCTAAGGCATAACATATCTAAAGTGTTCCAGACTGCTGTTCTGTGACTTATTATTGAGGTACTTTGGGTCCTATTTGTCTTTGCCCGGGGATCTGAATTCTGTTGGGAAGCCGAAGTGCTGGCCTTCACGCCAGTCCCTAACGACTAAGATTAGACTGGATGTTTGGTGTCTACTGACCTCATCCTCCTAGTTGTATTTCTGTAACATAATATTTTTAGTTCTTCAAGAATTTCACACAATATACTTTGTTCATATTCACTCTCATTACTCCTCTTAACTCTTAAAAAAAAATAACCCACTGAGCTCAATTTTTGCTGCCCATATAGTCATGGGTGTGGTGGAATATGTTGACCCACCAGGGTCTACTCCCTTAAAGAAAACTGACTTTCCCTCTCCAGCATCTATCAATTAATAGCTCCTCTGCTAGTGGTAGGGAGTCAGGAGCCTCTCCCTGCTCCATACTGGAACGCTGACTGGCTTGGTCTCTTGAAGGTCTTATGTCAGCAACCAGAGCTGCTGCGAATCCCTGAGTGTAGTGGTCCTGTCTTGACTAGAAGACACTTTTTTTCTCTGGTCATTCTTGGTCTCTGGCTCTTACAATCTTTCCACTCTCTCTTCTGTGATGATTCCTAAGCCTTGGGGGTAGGGGCAGTGACAAGTATGGGAAACCAAACCAAACCAAACCAAACCAAACCAAACCAAACCAAACCAAATCACTGTGGTCATCCAATGCATGCTCCCAGCAAGCAAAACCTCTCTCAGCTCTCAGTGCTGGAGAAAAACTTCTGAGACTACTCAGGTACCTGAATCCCAGCTGGGAGGCCTTGGTGCTGGCCTTGGACAGAAGTACCGAGACAGCAAGCTACAGAATGACACTTTAGGGATGTTCCACCTCAGATGTTCCTGCTCCCAGGAACCACTCAGGTTTCTGAGAGTGATCTAAATGGATTCAGACTGTGCAATTTAAAGTGACTGGAGGACTAGAGTGACCTGAAAAATCAAGGGACCTTTCTGAGTCTTCAACAGGGGGCAAGAGAAGAGCTGCCTCCACTGAGCAGGATTATAAAGGAGCAGTGGGAATGACAGAGAAGCTTTTGTGATGCCTGAGATCCTGACTTAGTTTCTAACTTACTTCCTTTTGTCTTCAGCTGCTATGAAGCAAAGATGTGATGGGAGTGGCTACTCTCAGCAACTTCTTTAGACTTTATGACAGACTAGTTTATTAAACCCAGTTTTGGCTTCATATCATTTCCCAATATCTGTTTGACCATGTTTTTCTCACTAATTACTTTGGATTCTGTAGAATCATATGCATCTATTTGAAATGCTCACTGGAATAGGTGAGGTAGAGTTGGCAGCATTTATACTTGGGGACTGCAGCAAGGAAGTAATGGGACCAGTGAATGTCTCATTTCTGTGGCTTCTTTTGCCTTAGACAGCATGCATAATACTAGACCCAGCTTCTTCGGGTCCAGCCTGTGTGCACATTGAACTGCAGCCTAAGAAATTCCCACAAACCCAGGGTGTAAGGTCATAGAGGCCTCTATGGAAAACTACTAAGGATGCTGAGGGGTGCAAACATCTGAGGTAAGACTGAGGTAAGGCTGAATGGCACAGTGGAGGTGTAGATCTCTTTGCTATGCTGGCTGTCCTGCCTCCACCTTCCTCTGTGTCCCTGTACTTTTCTAAACCAGGAATGTTGTCTGGCTGCTCTTCCTCATCATGAGCTGGGCCTCAAAGAAACACTAACGAGTGAAAATAGAAGCCTTCTGTTTGAAAACTGATTCAAGTCAAGCCATAAAACAAGACAAAAGAAAAAAAAAAACCTCAAATAGATTCCTGTGATGTAGTGGCAGCCAACTGCTTCCACTGGAAGACACCACTGGACGAGACAGCACAGGTTGGGGGGAGAGTGGGCTAGGCATCTGGAGCCCTGCTTCCTCACCAGCACCAAGTGTGACCACTGGTCATTTAGCTCCATGAACCTGTTTCCGTGTGCATGCCGGTGAGATGTTTAAGAAAACAACCTGCCAATCTTTGAGCACTGATGTCAGCTGCCACACGACACTGCATTTCCCAAATCACACGGCTGTTTAAGTCAGTGGGGGAGGCATCTGAATGTGGCGCATGGTTATGCATGTATTTTTTCTCATTTAACTGGCTGAGTTTTTATTGTTTCTTCCCTTCTGTTACTTTTATGAATTTGGACAATTTACTTAAACTTCGAAGGGTATCAGTTTGTTGACTGGTAAGTAAAGGAATAACAGGAATGATGTCACAAGTTGTCAAGGGGATTATCATGGAAAACCATGGTGTTAACACACACAGGAGTTCAACAGGTACAGTTATTTGATTACCATGGGGCAATAAGAAGAGGTTGGCCATATCTGTAATTGTACATTGCCTTTTTCTCTTGTTAAGTATTTGTTACTATTCTCCTCATGAGCACTGATATTAGGTCCGTCTAACTGTACAGTAGAGGGCAAGGTAAGGACTCTTAAGCCTTTTGGAAATGCATCACAGTTTTATCAGAAACTGGAATCAGAACATTTACATAGTAAGAATACTCTTCAACACAGATTTCCATTCCTCACTCTGACTCTGCTAGAGTCATGAAATTGCATAAATGGCAATAAAGTGCAAGGGCCTAAGAGCCACCCACAGCCTCTATATGAAGAACAGGTTCCCTTGGTGTCATGTACCACTGCCATTACATGACCTTGCTCTGCCCCATGACCTGAAGAATGCAATCACTGAACACATTACAGCAAAGTAAGAGGTGGAGGCAAAATAAGAGAAAACCACACTGCTGCTTACCTACAACCCAGAGAGAGCGCTGCTCGATATAACTTGCACCAGGGTCTATTTCATGCTGTGTGTCCATGCCCTTCCACCTTTCTTCTTTCAGCAGGGACGATGTTGCCCTCTCAACCACAGCTGAGAGTGAACACTGGACGGCACCTCACTTCCATTCTACGCTCATTTAACAGCTACTGGAGGCTCACAAAACGCAACAGAGCAACACTGGAGATGATGGGAATAAGGGAGATAGAGAAAGAAACGAATGGTTCCTGCCTCCATAGGGCACTCATGACAATTCTTTCTTTCATAGCTCACGGACATGACACACAGAAGTTGAGGGTAAGATAAAAATAAGCACCCTTTACCATTTGTTTTAGGTTTTGGAGGGAACTGAAGCACTTTGTATTTAAGGGTCAGGTGGAAAGCATCCTGGAGAAATGCTTATATCTCAGGCAGGAATAGTCCCAATTACTTTTGGAATATGGCATATTAAAATTGTTAGCAGGAATAACATCAAACAGGACCAGGACCTCTGTACCACCATTGCTGTGACCGCCCTCTTCCATCTGACTGGCAAAGCCCAGACAAACATGTAATTTCTGCTGTGCCATGGGCTTCAAAAGGGTTTTGAGCAACAAAAAAAGCCTTCTGTTTTCTCACCAGCAAATGTAAATAGTGACCAGAATAGTACTAGAAAGAAAGCTGGGCTGGGACTGTCTGGCCCTGCTCTACTTTTTGCTTTTGATGAGAAGAGGTGAGCAAGCTTGTCCTGTGTAGGTGGGTGCTGTGGGAGATACTCAAGAGCAAGGGCTGGATGGGACACATGGCTGTGCATGGTGTGGTATAGCACCATGATGAAACTTAAGGGAATGCCCCAAGTCACCTGTGTCAGGCTGAAACAGCTAAGGTAGGGTCAGGCAGGGAGAGCCCTGGTCATTAAAAATGCCTTTCTTACTTTTAATGAGCAGACACGAGACACAAAATGAATGGGAAACACAAAGTCATGACCATACAAACCACACTTCAATCTCTGCACACCAATTATTTTTACTTTTCTCGTGTGTGTTTCTTTTTTCTGAGTCCAGCAGCTGAGTGTTCAGGTAGCTTTAGAGAAATGCATGATATGAGAGACTCCAGCAGATAGTGGTGGCCAAGGGTGACAGACATGTAGAGAAAGAGAGCATGATAAGAGAACTAAAATCACTACACAGGCTCCGAAACTGTTGTTTTCATTTTAGGCAACTGCAAGTCCAAGTCTGCAAAGGATGCAAGCTGTATTAACTTTAGAAACAAAAACATAGAAAAATCCACAATTCCTTGGATATAATGAGACTCAGGTTTTTTTTTGTAATTGTGTGTGTGTGTGTGTATACTAAGAATCTTTAAAATATTTCTAGAAATATATTACTATATATAAACACATGTATATGACCTATGTATAAATGAATGTAAAATATATCACCTAAATCTTTAAGATCTGAACATCAACCAAGGCATCAAATATTATGTAGTAAGACATATAAATATTCAAAAAATGTGATGCTTTGAAGTATGACTAATCTCAAAGCATTTTGGAGAGGTTTTGCTGATTAGTGAGTTGTAAAGAAATTCTTTGACTTCATAAAACACTTTTGTTTTATATAAGCATTGACAATTGTACAAAATATTTAATAAATGAAAGGTGAATTAAAAAAATAGAAAAATCTAAATATAGCTATTTTAGAAAAACCTATACTGTCTAAAAAACAATTTAAAAGTCATTCTAGGAGCTAAACCAAATTGTGCTGCAGACTGGCTTCTAAAAGATGTACTCAGGTGCCAGCAAATTAAGATATTTTATGCCGGGCGTGGTGGGGCACGCCTTTAATCCCAGCACTTGGGAGGCAGAGGCAGGCGGATCTCTGTGAGTTCGAGGCCAGCCTGGTCTACAAAGCAAGTCCAGGACAGCCAGGGCTGTTACACAGAGAAACCCTGTCTCGAAAAACCAAAAAAAAAAAAAAAAAGATATTTTATATAGTTCCTTTTTTATCTCATTTCCCCTTCAGAGTCTGCTTTTGTTTACCAGCAGAGCAGCCATGATTTACAAGGGGCAACAACCCCGATACAGCACCTCATCAGAACCAGCTAAAGTATGAGTCTCAGAAAGGGTTATAGAGACAGAGGGCCTGGACAAGCTAAACAAGTGCTGTGCTCACAAACCACACCTCATTTTACACCCTTGACAAAGTCCCTCTGTCCTGGTGGCCGGTGTCTTCTCCAGGCACCTGCAAACAGCTGAGAAAATGTAAAGATGAGGTACTCTGCTTCTTGGGCTCTAAGAGTGGAATGAGCACCTGGCAACTTCCTTCCTTCCTGTTCACTACATTCACGAGGGAGAAGACAAAATGGGTGCTGGCATATGCTGTGGGCAGGGTGGCAACTCCTGTTTCAGCCTTGGGATTCAATCACCTCTGTTCCTGGATCTGCAGTGAGAATATCCAGCTGGTTTGGGGAAGTCTACCTTAGCAGTGGATACATTTTCCCAGGCATGGCTACCAGAGATAAGAACATTAACTCAAACTGGAGCCAAGCCCTTCACATCTGCCATGAATGCTTGCTCTGATGGTACCCAGGGAGGTCACACTGAAGGTCTTGCTGGGGATGCACATGCATCTTGAAAACTTCCACTGCAATTGAATGGCGAGTTAGACTGGAGATGATGCAGATCATGGCTCAAAGTAATGCTGGGGCACAACTGTGTTGCCAGTGTTAACTGTGCCTGTGGTCATCCAGTGTCATGCCTGGTTTCCTAGGGATATGGGCTGGAGCTGCTATCACATCTCAACCCTTTAATGAGTCTGGCAGCTTAGCAACTGCTTGAGTCTCAGGTACTCATTCACATTTGGTTTGGTTTCCATGGGACTCAGATCTTTGGCCACCCCATATGTGAGCAATATGGCTAAGGGTGACAAAGCTCAAAGTTGTTGAGGAGGAACAAATGGACTGCCTGACTCCTCAGGAAGCCCTAAGCATGACAATTTTAGCTCCATTTCAAGAGAGACACCAGTGTCAGTAAGAGTGGAGAACATGGTTAGGTCAGGAGAAATGCCAAGCTACTAGAAGGTAGTCAACTGTAAACACCTCCCCAGTGCCCCAGCCTTCAAGCTGTTTCAAAGCAATCATTTTCTTCTGTAAGTTCATCCTCAAGGAGCTGAAGAACTAAATGACCTTTTTTTCTTTGTGCAAAAACAGTTTCTTGGTCACCTTTCTAAAGAAACCTCTGAATATGTCCTTTGACTAAATTCTACAAATGCTGTCCACATTATCTTCAAAACACAATCATGCCTCTGGTCCTACTGCGCCCAAAAGGCAGACCTGTCCAGTTGCCTACATTCACTAGACAGATCCAAGAGTTTTGACCCCTGAGCCCCAACATAATTGCTCTCATAGATATACAGGTAGGTATAAATACATAAACATGTATGCATATAAATACTGTTATTCTGCCAACCTATTCTACTTCTATATCCTGCAATTAGTTAAAATTAATGCATTTATTAAATATTAAATCAAGTAATCCAATAATGGTATAGCAAGTATCATACCATGGAAGATTTATATACAAGAAACAGTATGAGGGGATGTGACTCAATTTGTAGAGTGACTGTTTAGTATGCATGAAACCAAGGGTTCCACTCCAAACACTGCATAAAACTGGGCACAAAATGCACATTCATAATCCTAGTACTCTGGAGGTAAAGGTAGGAGGGTCAAGAATTAATAGGGTCATCCTCCAAAATATAGGTTCTAATCCTACTCTGAGCAACATGGAATACTATAAAGAAAGAATGATTAGGAAAGAAGAAAGGAAGGGCTCATATTGCCAATAACAATCACCTACTTTGGCTGATGTTTTTAGTCCATATGGAGTCTGGGGGAAGATGTCAGGTAGGTGGGCCAGTGTAACCATTTGCACAGTGGAAACTTGGGCTTTGGTTTGTACAGACAGGTGGCTGATTTACTTGCAGAGGGAACAGATGAAGGAGAGGAATCAGAGTAAGAGACCCAAGAAGAGTGCAGGAGCAAAGTCCTAAGCAGGAAGTGGGTTGAGGTGATGATGTCACATGGAAAGCATTACTTCCTCAGGCGCAGGAGCAGCAGTACGGTAGAGGTGGCAAGGGAACACAAAAGTCAGCTAGGACTCTAAGTCAGTGGCAGGAAGGTCAGGGAGAACTGTTTGTTCTCTAGATACCAAGAGATCAACCATGCAGAGCTGTCTATTCATTTTGGTATCTGAAAGGATACAAGGGTCAAGAGTTCAAAAATGTGACTCTTCTGCAGTTGTTAGCATGCGAGTAGTGGAGTGAGTGAGTTTACTAACAGAAAAACAGGGAACAATATTGTAGAACTCAGGCAGAATATATTATATGTAGAGGCCCTGAAGAGAAAAGGTGAGCCAGTGAATGGAATCATGGGAGACACTTTAGGGCAGTGGACGGGGGAAGTAAAGGGACGAGGGAAGCTCTAGGTGGTGGGAGGGTTGGATGCAGGTCAGGGGAGTTGTGGGATTCATGACTGGAGTCATCCCTACCATCAGCAGCAGCATTTCAACAATAATGGCTACTGCTAGCTGTTACTGCTGCTGGTAGCACTCAAGTATGGAGGAGGAAGTTGCTCACTTCTAAGAATGTGGTTTCATGGTTGGGAAATGAAATGCCAAATCCATTTCTTCATTCAACAAAAATTTACTGAGCGTGTAGCGTTTGCCAAATATCAATCTGGGAAATAGAAAAAAGCAAAGAACAAGAAACAAATGCATGGTCAGAAAGCACAGGGGACAGGCATGGGCCTGGTCTTTTAAGAGGCAGAGATGAGAAGGCAGCCAAAGGAGGGGCTACTCAGTGTCAAGTCAACATTGACTTTTGGGGGGAAGAAATGAACATGGAAAAGATTTTTTTTAACCTTTGTATACCTCAAATATTGTATTACAGTAATTGTATGATGGGACCTATCTAACATTTCTAATACTATTGCTGTTGGAAATGTGTCCAGAGTTTGGGGTACAAAGTGTACATCTCCCCTGCATCAGTCTAGGTAGGGACCAATTCAAAGGATGAGGACAATGGTAGACATAAGAAAGATCTGAGACTATTGTGCTAGTATGTATAAGAATGGCCCTAATAGGCTTATATATTTGAATGTCTGGTCACCAGGGAGTGCAACTGTTTGGAAGCATTACAAGGTTTAGGAGGTGTGGCCTTGTTAGAGTAGGAGTGGCCTTGTTGGAGAAAGTGTGCCACTGGGGATGGGCTTTGCGGTTTCTTTCTTTCTTTTTTTTTTTTAAGATTTATTTATTATTGCCGGGCGTGGTGGCGCACGCCTTTAATCCCAGCACTCGGGAGGCAGAGGCAGGCGGATCTCTGTAAGTTCGAGGCCAGCCTGGTCTACAAAGCGAGTCCAGGACAGCCAAGGATACACAGAGAAACCCTGTCTCGAAAAACCAAAAAAAAAAAGATTTATTTATTATGTATACAGTGTTCTGTCTGCAGGTGTATCTGCAGGCCAGAAGAGGGCACCAGATTTCATTATGGATGGTTGTGAGCCACCATGTGGTTGCTGGGAATTGAACTCATGACCTCTGGAAGGGCAGCCAGTGCTCTTAACCGCTGAGCCATCTCTCCAGCCTGGGCTTTGCAGTTTCAAAAGCCCATTCTAAGTCTAGTTTTCTCTCGCTCCTATTCTCCTTCTCTCTTCCCTTGCCTCCCTGTCTTAGTGTGTGGATCAGGATGTAGCTCTCAGCTACTTCTCTGGCATCAGTCCTGTCTGCTATGCCCCTGCCATGATACCTCTGAAACTGCCCTTAATTGAATGGCTTCTTTTATAAGAGTTGCGTTGGTCATGATACTTCTTCACAGCAACTATGAAGGAAAAAGCCAGTAAGAAGGCACAATGCTGTAAAAGGCGATGGCAGGGAACAGTGGGACTGTGAGACTCTGTTAGGAATGTACCTGTTATGAGACTCATAGCAACCGACATCTAGGAATTATCTATTATATGCTACAACCTTTAAATAAAACTCTGTATACTGAAACTTAAAAAGCCAAGAGGCTCCAAATAATAGTGCAAACTATTCAAGCTTAGAGACATTTTCAGCTGCCATAAAATTTATATTTGCCATGTTTCATTTTTTTTTTAATTCCTAGAAAAATGCTAACCTTTATGACTGGGCTCTCATTGGGGAATATAATTTACTCAGCTAAAAAAGAAATGTGTATATTTTAGGATTTGTAACCACAGCACACTTAAAAGTCTCTGCTATGAATTTAAAATCTGGCCTTGCCCCTGAAGCAGCCTTTCGGTGGACGTCCTGTGCCTCAGGCAGGTAGCTGGGCGGGCTGTGCACAGCACGTGTGTGCTCCCTTTAACCTGCCATGGTCTCACAGAAAAAAAGCCCAGTGAGTCTCAGAAGAGAGAATTCCAAAAGGTTTTGGAAACAACAAAAACCAGCTTTTGAAACTTATTCGCTTATTTCCAGCAATGCCGTATATAACCACTGCCAGCAGTGCCATATATAACCAGCATCCTTTTCTCTTTCCCTTTGATGAAGACTTTCTCTCCCTGGGCGTAGGATTCTGGCTCTTTCTCTTGGCTGCAAGCTTTAACTTCAAGGTAGACATTTGAAAGCATATGTTTTTATTCAATGTCCTCTACCGTACTAGGCATAGTAAAGATGATATATAATAAGTACAAAGTACTGATTTTTCATTTTTTCTTTTACTTGAATTCTTATTTCTAGAGTCTCCCAGTTTGGGAGTTTTATTTTCTTGCATGCTATTTCATGGATAGGTAGCAGCCAAGGATTTGTGCTGCAGTAAAGCTGTAGGTGGCTCTGGGTGAAATGCTAACCTCTTGGTCAGGAAGAAATAAAAGCCAGGAGAGCTGACTGAATAGTCCTGTCTACAGACAAGTATTTAAAGTGACAGGCTCACACTCTGAAAAAAAAAGGAATGAAACAAAAACTCTTCCTTTTAGCTATATTTTTTCTGATGTTTCTCTACTAATCTAAAACTTAATTCTCTTCAACAAACCATACATAACTAAGCATGCTTTCTGGATATAAACATAGCCTTTTATCATCCCCCAGCCTTTTGGCTAAGCTCGAGTGAACTGTGGTACTTTGTTATCACATTTAACTGGGAGCTGCATTTAGTATTTTATAGTTAACCAAGTATTTACTACATTTCTATAGGGAATAATCAGTGATGGGTTTTGATAAAGGAACCCTTTCAACTTATCCTATTGACACCCCTTCCCCTTAATGAGTAACAAGTACACATTAAACTCCATTGACTTATTTGGGAGGAGATTTAGTCTAACTTTCTCTGCAGGGATAGAGGACAGCTAAAAGTCTGTACATTTAGGACTTTTAAGGAATTTATTGATAAAACAAAAGGAAATTTTACATCATGAAATACTATAGTTTCAACATACTTCTTAAAACCTTGGATAAATATCACAAGAAAGGGAAGGGCATTCCAATCCCACAGAGCTTCTAGGTGGTTTAGGGACTGAGGGTAGACAAGGAATAACTAAAGTGTTTTTATCTTGAGGTAAAGCCTCAAAGGTTGGCCACTCCCTTAATACCAATTTTCTCAGATGTTTCCACATGAAGAGCTCAGTGAAACACACAGAGAGGAGAGGAAGGAAAGCAAAAAGAATGAGTGTTTGGGGTGAGGGGGTGGGGGCTGGGGAGGGCTTGGGGTAGGGTTGATTAAGACAAGGATTTCATGCATGTGTCAGTTTTTGTATTAGGCACTTTTGTATCACTGGGATGAAATACATGATGGAACCAACTAAAGGGGGGGGCAGTCATCCTGGCTCACTGTTTCATGGGACTTCAGTCTATCAGAGTGAGGAAGGTACGATGGGGTGACTCTGTCCTGGTGAAGGGAAAGAGACAGAGCTGGGTGGGACCAGGGACTGGGCTATCTCCTTCAAAGACTGGCCTCCTAGTGATCTACTTCTGACCTACTCACTAAAGGTCCAACACTCAACTAAAGGTCCAAAAACTCAAGATAAAACTAATGGTTCAAAACTCAAAATAGTGCCATTGTCCAGAGAACTCAAGTCCTGAGGATGACATGCCAAGCCACTCCATTTAAGAATGTTGAACTGGGGCTGGAGAGATGGCTCAGCAGTTAAGAGCACTGTCTGTTGTTTCAGAGGTCTGGAGTTCATTCCCCAGCAACTACATGGTGGCTCACAACCATCTATACTGGAATATGAAGCTCTCTTCTGGCATGTAGGGGTACAGGCAGATAGAGCTCTCATATATGTAAAATAAATAAATATTTAAAAAAGAGTGAAAATGTTATTTGAAGAACTTAGTATGCCATAAATATCAATATTGGCTTAGTTAAAAAAAAAAGAATGTTGAACTGAGAGGGGCTGATTTGTAGGGACACTCCACATCAGAGGAGTGGGATGGGTGGGAGAGGGAGGAGAAGGTGGGAGGGTGGAACCGGGAGGGGTGGAAAGAGGGCAGTATGATGGAGATGTAACTTGATGTAATAAATAAACATTATTAAAAAAAAGGCTGTGCTTTCTAAGAGGAATTTTGGTTTTCATTGTTCTTCATATTTCACACAAAAGTGGACGTGAGACCTGGGTGAACTTGGCAGTTAGCTGTAAACAATGTTACTCGGCACCTGTGACCCCATTTCTAGGAGCTCAGGAGCCAGTCAGAGTCACAAAGAGCAACAGCAACCACGGCAGGCTGTGCTATGGAGATCGGAAGATGCAAGGGCAGGGCAGAATGGACCCCTGAGCCAGCATTGGGAGGCTGGGTGAGTTCAGGAAATCATTCTGGAGACAGCGGTGTCTAAGAAGAGAGCTTACAATGTAGGAGTTAGGAGAGAGTGCAAAGCTGCCAGAGAAGCAGAGGGTCCACTATGTCAGATAATGCAGAGGTCAAGCTGGCAAAAGCAGGTGGCTCTGTAGACCTAGTGACAAGGATATCATTGACAACCCTAACAGCAGTTTCAATGGCATGATGGGGACAGAGATGACAAAGTATAAGGAATCAGTAGGGATTAATGATATACAGTAGGTAGGAAGGAGATAGGACCAAGAAAGATTTATGGGTTACATTTGAACACAGCCTAACCCTTCCCAAACAAGGCTGTTTTCTTGGGGGGGGAGGTAACTACATATATGTAAGGACCTATTAACTAGTTGACACTACTATAATGTCTTCCAAGCATTAACTCAATTCACAATTCCCATGAGATAAGCTTATTTATTTTTCTCATTTTGGAGATGGCAACATTGAGAGATTAAGTAAGCAGCCTGAGGTCACATAGATTCTAAGTGGGGGCACCAAGACTTGAACCCAGACAGTATGATTAAATCTTTAATCATACTTGAACCCAGTATGATTAAAGATTCTATGATATTAAGGCCCCAGGCCTCTCTTTAGAGAAACACAAGCTAATCTTGGGGTGTCCTCTAAACCTTAACAAGGATGAAGAGGGAGTAACCCTGAGAAGACTGGGTTTCACAGACACATCAGATCTGCCCAGGTTGGTGAACTGTTCAAAGAGGTGCTTTTTCAGCCCGTTGTGCATGTGCCCTTCTGAAAACAGAGAACACTGCCTTATTGATCCTTCTATTTATACACTGATACTCTGACATCATAGAAATTGTCATTTGAACTAATTGGATTCTCAGAATAATTGGTTTCCTCTTAGAAAACAAATTCCTCAGGCTTTTTGCAAATCAATTTTGGCATTAAGTCTTTGTGGAATGTCCACTTGGGGAGATCATTATTGATTAGCATTGCCTTCCTTGGGAATGGCCTTTAAATTAGGTGAACTATCCAGAAAGCTGCCTTTCAAATTATGACCTCTTTCCTGTTGGCCTTCAACATTTTGTTTATGAAAGAGAAAAAGGAGGAGGGGGGATTAGGAGGAGGAGAAGGGGGGGTGTTGAGGATGGATCATAGGAAACCACACAGCCAATTACTGAAGAGGATAATTACTTCTTAGTAGACAGAGGAAATGGCTTGGCTGAGCCCCACTTTAAGTCAAGGAGAGGTTCTGTCTAAGTCACAGGAACCACCGGAGACTGAGACAGATGATCCAACTCTTCTCACACCTCATATGTATTTTGTTCAAAGCACTGCCCCCATTTTCATGCATATCTGAATGAGTGAATGGCAAAGTCCAGGTTTACTGTATGGTGCAGCCAATAGCTACATTGAAATGGTCAGATATGTCTTCACCTAGGTGCAAGGCTTGAGATCTGCCCTCGAGAGACCCAAGTAGGGAAGAGGGAAGTCAGGGGTCAACTCCCTAAGATCCTTTTCAGTCTTAAGAGAATGAGGTGATGTGGAACTGTGAAACAGATGAACAGAAATCCACTATACTTAATGCTCTGCTCACTAAACCTGTACAAGAATTAAGAGCCAGGCGGAGTGAGGTCCAAGGGTACAGGGATGGTGAGTTTGACTAGAAAGTTGACATCTGGAAGGAAGGAAGACAATCAGGATAAAAAAAAAACTAGACAGAGTGTGACACAGAATCTGATGGGTTAGCATGCTATTTGAAGAGATCAGAGCTGGAGATCAGTTATAATAATAATAATAATAATAATAATAATAATAAAGCATCCAGCCAAGAAGTGACTTAGCAGACTTGCTGTCAGTGGGGCTGAAACAAGTAAGATGAACATATGAAGGAATGCCCACTGTCAAGCCTCAGAAAAGACTGTAGAGGGACCATGTCTTTGACCAAATAAGTGTAGCTACAAAGCACTAATGTTGTACTATATGGTGTGTTCACGGAGGAAGCCATATGTCCTTAGAAGGAGGAGACAAATCACCTTGTAATATTATTACCACACTTGTACTATATATCCTAAGCAGGGTAAAAACTGCTTCTGTAGTCCTCTATGTGGTAGCTATGAACTTATAGGGAAGTGTATTTATTTATTTATCTATTCATTTATCCATTCATTTATTTGTTTGTTTATTTGTTGGTTTGGTTTTCAAGACAGGGTTTCACCATGTAGCTCTGGCTGTCCTGGAACTCACTCTGTAGGTTTCAAATTCATAGAGACCTGCTTGCCTCTGCCTCTGCCTTTCCAGCACTGGGAGTGTGCACCACCATCGCCCAGCTGGAGGTGCCATTTATTTACCACACCAAAGAAAAGATGAGGCCCAACTCAATGATTTTGTAAAAAAAAGTTTGCTGATACAATTTAATAACAAATGATGGCCTGTGGGATGCCTCAGCAGGTAAAGGTGCCTGCTGTGAAGCTTGAGGACCCGAGTTTGATTCTTAAGATGCACATGGTGGAAGGAGAGAACTGACTATTGAAAATTGCCCCCTAGTCTCCAATGTGTGAGGTGTGTGTACAGAATGAAAAAAGTATAATAAAAATTTAAAAATGAAATTAGGTAAGCCAGCTTGGAAAAGAAAAGGTAAACAGTTCTTTCATGCAGGAACATTAGTGTCCATCAAAGTGTGAAGTGATCAGTTTCTAAGCAATGGTGGATTACCAGGGACAAGAGTGACTCATTGCAGGAAAGCCTCAGTCCAGCTAAGCTCTGGTGAGTCTTGTATAAGGAAGCCAATTTTATCAGGAGGATCCACAGAGAGACCAAAGTTCTGGAGGAGGAAATGCAGGCTAACATCACTTTTGAACTTGGAATGAATCTGCCACTAGGAATGGCAGGAGAATAAAAGATGGAGAAAGAGCAATTGCAAAGACAAGGAAAAATCAGGCTTGTTTCTAAGAATGCTGCTGCCCTGTTTGATGAACTGGCCTATTTGTTTTGGCTCCAGCTGAACTTGAGAATGTTTCTGCATATTTTACAGTGTAGTTTATAAACATCAAAGGAACGATCTCCCCTTTCATCGTTATTTACACATAAAAATAATGCAATTTGTGGTACATGTACAATGTAACTTCTTAAAAGGCTCTCAAGGCTAATTTATTAATTGCTTGAGATTTAAAGTTAAACAAGGGTGAGATGCAAATCATCTGTTACTCTGAAATATTTTACCACCAAATCTTGTTTTATTAATGAGATGTTGAACAGCCATATGAATATTTATGTAGGTAGTTAGAGGGCTTTATGAAGAGTCCTGGAGCAAGTGACAGAGACATAAAAGCAAAAGGGTTCTAACTCTTGAAAAAATTGGGTGCGGTTTCTTTGTTTTTAGACCACTCTTTCCTCTGTGCTTACAACACTAAAGCAACCCTGTACTCCCACCCAGCACCCCAGCTTTGCGCTGCTCCAAAGCTTTAGTTTCTGCTACAGTGGTTATGAAGGCAATAGCCTCTGCTGATGATGCCTTGGATATGACATTTCACTCTTTTTGAGTGGTAATGATTTTTCCAATGATACTATTTTGGAAAAAAATGATCCATGTAAAATATTACACATAATTTGCTTATTTTATTAATTCTGATTTAGTTCCCTAGAAATTTCATATAAAGCTGCATCTTTCCATGTTCTATTATGTGTAAAAGTATGAGTTAGAACTGAGACATTTCTCTTGATTTAGAAAGCACATTTATGCAGAATTATTTATGGTAGTAGAACTGTTTAAAATCTTTATTTTTCCTCACTAATATTTTGTAATATTCTAAATTAACACATCTTTATATATTCATTCTACATTTTTTTTTTGGTGGGAAAACACCCATATAGCCTACATACACATATTGGATTTCCTTTTTAAAAAGTACTTGTGTATCTCAGCCTATCCCTGTTGAAGTCAGGTGTTTAAGCTCTGCGGCAACAAAGATAATCTGAAACCCAGACCACCAACAGGGAGTGGGCTCCAGCCCGGATTCTCCAGGGTTTTCTCTGAAAGTCAATCTAGCCCCTCCTATCTCCTGCAGAGGTGATGCTGCTATCCTCAGAGCTGTCCCCCACCACCTTCACTCTCTGTCCCTCATGTTATTATCTTTTCTTTAGCCATCTTCTTCCCATCTCCCTTCAAATTCTACTTCCTAGTCCTTCCAGTGAGATGATAGCATCAGATTGTGAGGAAGGAAGGATTTCTGATTAGTTTTACATTTTCAGCATGTGGAATATTTCAAGCAGTTAAACATGTTAACACATCAAGGATGCCTGCATTTTAGTTTGCTAACCTAAAGGCTCATTATTTGACTGTAAATTGGTGAGGCAAAGGAGGTGTGACAATACCAACTTCTTTTTAGAATTAGTCATTCCATTTCATTTGTGTGCAGACATGTACGAATGAGAGTGCACTTGCCAGGGTGCATACATATTGTGTGCATGACACCGTGCATGTCCAGCTTTGAGGAAACTTGTGGAATCGGTTCTCTCCTTCTATCACATGAGTCCTTAAGTCATCAGACTTAGTGGCACATGCCCTTACCCATGAGCCATCTTACCAGGCCCTCCACTTCCAAGGTTGGGACTGATGTATTGTCCCTTTCTCTGGGACAAATATCCTTTTCCCCTCTTCCTTATTCCCTTCCCCTTCTCCCTTGTCCTCTATCTTCTGTACTGTCTCTCATTCCCTGCCCTATGACCCTTTGGAGGAAATAAATCTCCTTTGTTCTGAGAACTTGGTCTTGGGCTATCCTGGGCTGATACTGTTCCCTTATAGGTATGCTATGTTTAATAAGCAAGGACCGCATTCTATAACTCAGTTAAGACTTTTTTTCGGAGTGCCCATTATTGGGTAGAAGCTAGAAGCATGAGACATGAAAGCATTAAGCTTTCATTTAAAAGAGATCATTAAACATAGCTAGATTTTATGATGTGAAGAGTCTCCAAGCACTGGGCAGTAAGAAATGCTTCATAGGAGGAGCTGGATGTATATCTTTAGATGGCTTTGCTAACATGGCGTTCTCTAACAGGTGAAAAGGCTGTGGCAGGAAGGAAGATGACTACAGAAAGGAAGCAAGTGGAAGGAATACAGTAGATGCTTGTAGGCAATCAGAAAGCTTGACTAGGACAACACAGGCATGGAGCTTGGCAGCAAAGGGAGAGTTTGATCTTGAGGTTTGAAAATTTGGTAAGATGCCATCGTTAATATGTTAATAGGTTAAAACATCATCACAAGACAAAATAAAGAAAAAGTCCAGCCCCCTAACATTACCTTGAGACTCAGGATATTTTAAATATATTTAAATATATAAACATGACCTGCTTTTTTTGTTTGTTTTTTTGAGACAGAGTTTCTCTGTGTGTGTCCCTGGCTGTCCTGGACTCACATTGTAGACCAGGCTGGCCTCCAACTTACAGAGATCCACCTGCCTCTGCCTCCCGGGTGCTACGATTTAAGGTGTGCACCACTACACCTCACCGATTTTTGTATAACTTACTACACACTTGCACTCTTGCTTCAAAGTCAAACTGGCACCCACTTTCATGTCTAAACACCACAAGTATTTCACTGCACAGACATATTACCATTTATTTTCCCAGCTTTCTGTTCTAGAAGCACTGAAAAGAGATTGAATATACTTACAAGTACATCTATAAGATGAATTCTTGTCTGTGGACCTACTGGACCAAAGGGTCTAAGCTACCCTGAGTTTCCTTCATTAATGGTACATGAGACCGTGCAACTCCCCAAACCTTCACCTTCAGAGTTTTTTCCAAATTCAAAATTTATGCCAATCAAATGATAGTTGGACCCATGAAAGTATACTTTTGACTTTCATTTATTAATGATAGTGAACACATTTCCATGTTTGCCAAACACTGATGTTCTGTCTGTGAATTTCATCTTCACATCCTTTGCTCTTTTGGGGCATGTGTTATTAGTATTTTCCTATTCCCTTCTATGGACTCTTTATAATACAGGGATACCACAGTGGTTTAATAGTTTTGGGCTGAGTTTTTCATCCTGAAATGTCACTTAGAGTTTTGGCAGGGATATCAGCTGAGGAAAGGCAGCTTTAAACCAATCACAAATCAAGGAAATCTCTGAATAAGGCCATATCAGATAATAAGAAATACATTACATTTAAAAGTTTGCTGAGGCCAGGTATGGTGGCACACATCTTAATCCCAGCACTTGGGAGGTAGAGGCAGGTAGATCTCTGTGAGTTTGAGGCCAACCTGGTCTACAAAGCGAGTCTAGGAGAGCCAGGGCTATTACACAGAGAAACCCTGTCTCAAAAAACAAAATAAAAACAAAGTCTTGTGATAGAGAAAATAAATTAGGATGAAAGAAAAAAGAAAAGACTAAGTAGAACTCCAGGTCTTTAACAGGAAACAGAAAGACTGAGGGGAACCTGTATAGACAGAAAGGAAGAGTCAGTTGGAAGGATGATAATTCAGTGTTGTAGTTTCTGACTGAAATAGTACTACATCCTCACGAGAAGGTGACTTACAAATTGTGGGAGATACAAAACCCAAGCAGGAACCAAGCTGGGGCTTCTGGGAGTCATCTCCGCAGAAGTGATGGCTGAAGTCCCAGAGGAGGTGAGCTCACAGTGGAAGTGAACAGGAGAGGTAAAGCCAAGAATGTCACTGTGAGCACACAGTGGAAGGAAGAGGAAAAACAGATAAAGCAAGAGCAGAGTGAGCTTATAGATCAGGGATTTGCAAGCTAGAGCCAGTACATCAAGCCCAGCACTATCCTGTCCTCATAATAAAGTTAATTGGAACACAGACACAGCCAGTTATTGACAGATGTCTATCCCTGCTTTTTTTTTTTTGGTTTTTCGAGACAGGGTTTCTCTGTGTATCCTTGGCTGTCCTGGACTCACTTTGTAGACCAGGCTGGCCTTGAACTCACAGTGATCCGCCTGTCTCTGCCTCCCAAGTGCTGGGATTAAAGGCCTGCGCCACCACCACCCGGCTTATCCCTGCTTCTTACTACAATGGAAAGAGCTTGGCAGTTGGGATAATGTGGTCGGCTTGCAGAGCCTATAATTTTTTTTTTTTTAACCATCTATCCCTTTACAGAAAGTCTGATAACCCCTGATATAGAAGGAAAATAGTTTGGTATAGTCAAATGGCATGTGAAAGTAAAAAGATTGTTTCCCTGCCCCTAGAGGCACTGCAGATGTGGCTGCTATGTACATGTGCACCAGTAGGTGGCAGAAAGGTGAGAGATTATGTCTACATTCAGTGTTCTGACCTATGAACATCTGAATGAATAGTAGCCTAACATTCCTGGAAAAAAAGCAAGCTGGGTACCAACACAACATTGGCGACATGGGGTAGCCTGTGATGACTACCAGACCAATATCAGGCAAGCACCAGATGGGCTCCCAGGACAGGAAACAAGCCAGAAACTAGAAGAACTCTGCCTGGCCCTGGATGTGGGGGTTGTGGAGATCCAGCCCTGGGGTGAGATCTGGCCCAGATGGGGTCACAAGAGCAGGAGAACTGTCCCTGCCCCCTCACATGCTGTAGCCCTCGGGAGAGCAGGCCCTGCACCTTTCCATAGTAGAACTGGTCCTGCAAGTGAGGGTTGCAGGTCCAGAACCAGGGCTTTGAGTTGGCCCACACTAACATCTACCCCATGGATGAACTGCTGGAGTGCAAGAGGAGGCCAGTTCCATAACCCCAAACTACAGGATCTCCATGACTCAGGACAGTTATGGCATATATGAGAGGAGTTCCAGTGAGGTTCCAGTACTGACAAAGTAGCAGAAACCAGAGGCCTCATACCAGACCAAGGAATCATTTTAATGAACATTTGCAAGCAGAATGTATGGACAAAAGGGAATATTATAAGACACACTGGAGTTTCCACAATGAAATTCTACTTTTTATGCTGGGACAGATTGCAAGGGTGGAGGGTGGGTCTGAGGGGAGGTGGGAGATGAGAGGGAACAGGGTGCATGATGTGAAATTCATATAATAAAAAATTTTCAATAAAAAACAAAAAAAGAAAACTATCACTTTCATTTGGTCTTGAAGAATGAGACAAGAAGAAAAGTATTATCATAAGGAGGAACAGCACTTGTGTGTGTGTCTCTCTCTGTTTTTAAATAACATCAAGGAGAACAGAAAGTTCCTAAGGAGTAGCTGATTATAAGCACACTAGTGCAATGCAAAGAAGAGTTAAGCCTTCACATATAATCCTTTGTTCCTTTTAGTGAGTTTATGGACCAACTCTTTGGTTCCTATTGGAAGATGAGGAAATAAAGACTTAACAAGTGGTTTTTTTGTTTGTTTTGTTTTTTTAAAGATGGTTTTACACAAGTAGTGTTGCCCCTGGGCAGGTGGGTCCTAGATGGTCTTAAAAACTCATGCCCCTGGGCATGGTGGTGCACACCTTTAATCCCAGCACTCAGGAGGCAGAGGCATGTGGATCACTGTGAGTTCAAGGCCAGCCTGGTCTACAAAGTGAGTCCAGGACAGTCAAGGATACACAGAGAAACCCTGTCCAAAACCAAAACCAAACCAAACCAAACAAACAAAAAACCTCATACATACATCTATGAGCTCTATGTAATATACCCGTTCCCTTTAAGACTAAGTGTCACCTTTTCTGTGATGCCTCAAAGTGAGCAGTCCATGGGAGTTGTTTTCCTTGCCTCAGTGGCCAGCCCCTCATACAGAACCTCAGGGTGGAAACCAGAGACTGCAGATTCTAGGGAGGTTATAAAGTGCCTTTTCCCACAGGGTGACTGGGACAACATACCATTCTCAGACATAAACAAAACTGAGCAGTAAAATGCATGAGCATCTCTAGCAAATAGCATAAGGTGAGATCATAATGTCCTCAGCCATATCTGTTGCTACACATATTAATTGTAACCTTTTGAAAATAACCTGTGGCTTTCTAGACTTCAGGGATGTGGACTAAAACAGGTGAACCCATAATTTGATTCTTTCTTTCTTTCTTTCTTTCTTTCTTTCTTTCTTTCTTTCTTTCTTTCTTTCTTTCTTTCTTTTTCTTCTTCTCCTCCTCCTCCTCCTCCTCCTCCTCCTCCTCCTCCTCCTCCTCCCCCCCTCCTCCTCTTCTTCTTCTTTTAATAACCTGGACTCTAAGTGTGTCAGGAAGAAACATTTACTGTGTGTTTGGTGGAAGTGTTAAAAGTATTATGGATTAACGGGTGCTGCTTTCCTGTAAGCCAACACTCTAGTGACATCATTGTGTTCTCAGGGTTAATTTGTGGCAGTGAGCTGGTAAATGTTTGTGATAGTATAACATATATGACAAAAATAACTTAGATCTTTTTAAAATTCTCAAACAAGGTAATATTGTCATTTTGGCATTTTTAATGTAATTTGTCTTTATGGGTTCCCCTCCCCATAAACCTTTCCACCTCCAGAATTCCCCTTTTCACTTAGAAGGACCTTATAACACATATCTTGCCTCATCAGACAGAATCTTAATAGAATACCCTGTACCTTGTATGTCCTCAGAGAACAAAACTTACATGCTCCTGGGAAGCACTGGCATAAGGCTGTAGGCCAGACCCAAGTTTCTGAATGTTAGTTAGCAGTATCTACTGAGCTCCCAGAAGTTCATCTGAGGAAACATTAGGGATTGTTCTGTAGGAAACTGTGGAACATTCCTATGGCCTCTCTGTACCACCAGAGCTAAGTCCTTTCTTTGAAGCCTGAGTATTGAAAGTTCCTCACTGTGAGGCCAGATGTCCAAGCAGAGATTTCATATCAAGGAGAAACGCTGTAAAGAGCATTGCTTGCAGGCATAGAAAAGAGCTTTTAAACACTGATGCTTCTCTCCCTCGGCCACTGACTGGAGTTCACGAGAAAAGGTCGGTTGCCAGTAGGACACTGAGAAATCTGCTCTATGAGAAGGCTTGAGGGGGAAAAGGAATATTTCATAAGCCTGGGCAGTGCTCACTGTGCTAAGAGCTTATATGAATCAATTTCCAAAGAATAAAATTACAAGCCTCTTTGAGAGGTTTTAGTAGCATTGAGATACAAAGAAATCTCAGCCTAGCCTCAAATGGCTTTCTTTGGGACCTGTTCATTATTTAATTCTTGTCTTCCCTGTGTGCATATCCTAAGGACACAGAAGAAAGTGGCATTTGCTTTGTGCCCCCCTGAATTAGAATTAATGATGCTAGGAATAGAAAGGAGTTTTCCATCCCACCCAAGAAGACTTGCCTGCTAACTCAAGAAGGAAGACATTCACAGTAACAGAAACCTAAGAACCATTTTCCTAGAAGACAGTTCAGTCACAGAGCGGCAGTGAACTATGACCTTCCTTCAGAGTGAAAAGTTGTGACAGCAAGTGAGCAAAGGGGACATGGACGCCTCTCAGGTTCTTACCCTGATTTCCTCCCAGTTTTAGCCTCTGGCAGATTTTTACTTCATTTCAAAACTCATCCAAAAAGATTCTTCATTCAGTGGACAAAAAACTTTCACGTTGTGTGGAAAATACTTTTGAGGCCTTAAAATGCTGCTTTGTATATTCTAAACCAGAGAATAAATTAGACTTTGATGAGCAAATGGATGAAGACATGAGGGAAAGTAATTACAAAGAGATGTAGACTCCTCTGCATCAATGGCTTGGTCCACTGTACCCTTATAGGACTGGAGTGAGTGTGTGGCTAATTTTATTACTGAGGTGTCCAAAAAACAATGGCTTGTGGTTAATCAACAACTGGAAAATATACAGATCATTTAGCTTTTTAATATTTAAGAATGTAATAGGTGTTTCAAAATTTTAACTTTAAAAATTCTAAACTTTATCATAAATAGTTCAAAGGCAATATTATAAATACAATGATTGGCAAACTACATAAATATATAAATATAAAGCCTCACAACCATAATTATTGAATAATTCCTAGCATATTCTTAAATAAATCAAAAACGTAACTAAAATATAAAAAGAACCTCAATGAAGACTGTTCATGTGGACTATATCTACTGATATGTTAGAAGTTAAGGCTAATAAATATTAAAACATTGAATCAGTTTTAAATCGCAGAAATAAATTCTCTGTAAGTGAATGTGCAAATGACCATTTGTGTGTGTGTGTGTGTGTGTGTGTGTGTGTGTGTGTGTGTGTGTACATGCACATGTTGTGGGTCAGAAGCCAATGAAGGGTGTCTCCCTTGATTGCCCTCCACTGTATTTTAATTTCATACCTTAGGCTTACATATTTAAAATTGTATTTAATGTGTATGGGTATTTTGTCTGTATGTATGTCTGTGCAACTTGTGCATACAATTCCCAAGAAGGCCAGAAAAAGTCATCATGTCTCTGGGACAGGTACCAAAGACAGTTGTGAGCAATCATGTGGGTGATCCTCCGGAAGAGTAGACAGTGTTCTTAACCACTGAATCATCTCTCTCCAGCCTCTACACCTTAATTTTTGAGACAGGGTCTCTCATTGAACCTGGAGCTCACTGTTTCAGCTAGACTGGCTGGCTAATAGCATTAGAAATCTGCCTGACTACTTTCCTTCCCCACCAGGATTACAGATAACCCTGTTGTGCCTGTTTTCTTGAGGGAGCACTTAGAGATCTGAGCTCATGTCCTCCTGCTTGCATAGCATGTACTTTACTGACTAAGTCATCTTCCCAGATCCTAAGTTGATTATTTTTGAGGTTAAAAAAAATCAGTGAGATATGTGGCTGTTTTATATTTTTACCAATCTGTTTAACAAAAGGGAACTGGATTCATACCTATTTCTGTATTTAAACTCTTGCAAAAATAGTGCTCTCCCAGAAGCACTAAAAGAAATATAGTAACACAGAAAAATGGTCAGAAAAAGGAAGAGGAGTATTTCAGCAGCCTTTCAGATGACTGGGGCATTCTGCTACTATACCCAAACCCAGCAAGGGGTAGTTTCTGAAGCTAGCTCTAACGTGCAACGTGCAACTCACACGAATGAACTTTGCATATTCTTACATTAAAATCTCTTGCTTCCTTTTATGCACTGAATGGATCTTTCAGTCATGAAGGGCTTTGTAACATCAGGCATTGATCATTTGAAGAACATGGTATAATGAGTCATGAGTCACAGAAATCTTTCAACCAGAGACGCTTCGTTCTCTTTCTGCATCATTCTTAACACTTGCAAAATCACTGATCTCATCAGAAAACTTTACACATTGCCAAGCTGTCAAGCTCACAACAGTGATACCAGTTTTCCAAAACTTCAACTTATTGCTTGAAAGGGCAAATTTTATTATTAGCAACAATAATACTCAGTTGTTATCCTTGGCATGTCAGGCTCACTTCATTTATTTTTCGAGAAACTATCTGTCAGATACTAGAATGTTAATAAACACAGGTTGTCAATCCTTTCAGAACAATGGAGTACAGTCCACACTTAGTGCAGAACTGCCTTTCCTTGAGAAAGCCGACCGGCTTCAATAGGTGGCAGAAGGGCTTGATGTGCACTTCCTGTTATTATGAAGAATACTGTGTCTCAAGATCTTGGATAATAAAATGGGTAGTTGGTGGTTTTGTTTTAACCCTATGTATGTGGAAGGAAGAAATCGCTGCTAGGCTGACTGAAGGATGATTGGCTGGAACCAGCAGCTTCATCTGCCATTGCTACTGTACAAACAATGAAATGCATGCACAAGGATGTATCTGTGCTATTATGAAAACAGTTGGACACTGAGAAATACTTTCGTACGAGGGGCAACCTCAGAATTACAGTTTTAGATGTGTGTATCTTCTCTGCTAGGAGACCAAGTTTAAGATTTATTCTGTAGGAAATGGAAAGGTATGACAGATTTTAAGTGACAAATAACATGCTATTATTTGTGTTCTAGAACTGTCACTTTATCATCAGTGTGAGGGACAGAGCAATGGGCAGTAATTCTGGAAAGGAGAAATTGCATGAGGCAGGGTCGGAGAGGGCACATTTCTGGTAAGGGTAGAACTAGTGACCGCTATGAGTTGTGTGTCTGCAGACATTTAGTTATCCTAGGACTGATCTATGAGAGATAAGGGCAGAGAAGAATTCCTTCAAGAAGGTTTCCAGGACTCTAATCTGCATACCTAGGTGGACAATGTTGATTTGATTCAGATTATTTGGTACAAGAAAAGAGTAGCTTGGGTTGGGAAGAGCGAGTGAAAAAAGATTGAGTCTCCTAAGATGTCTATTTTGAGCTGCCTGTGGGCCATCTGAGCAGGAATGTTCAATGGTGACTGGAAATGTGCTGAAAACATGGTGTGGCAGTGCATGAGTGCATGACTCCAACCCAGCACTTAGACAGCCAAGGCAGAGGCCACTTAAGACGACCCTGTTCAGACAAATTAACAAAAAATAAGCAAACAAGTAGACAAAGGTTGTAGGCTCAGAACACAAAACATTAAAATCAAAAATCCATTTGTGTGGAAGTTCACATAAAGGGATGAGTGTAGGGAGATAGATTAATATAAATTAGATTCAGTAAATATCTAGGTTTCTGATACAGTCTCTTAATCCGGGGCATGAAGATCATCTTGGCTGTAAACAATTAGCTTATCAACTTATGGATGAAGTCACGTGAAACGAGGGGAGTCTCTATGGACTGAAAAACAAGGTTGAAGTCAGGTGAAACAAGGAAAGACTTTATGACCTGGCATTGTTTTCAACTGCTAAGTGGGCAGAGCCTAAATTAAGCTGAAGCAGGTGGAACAAGGAGTGATCCTATTTAAGGACAAGTGGATGAGCCCGGATGAGCCCGGGAGAGAGCGTGCTAGGGGCTCCATGCTAGAGAGCTGATGCTAGCGAGCTCCGATGCTAGCAAGTCCTCAAACTAGAAAGGACCACAAGTAGTTTGTACCCTCTAATGGAGAAAGTGCTGGTGGATTGATGGCCAGATCTCCTGAGGCAGAAAGAAGCTGATGAACAAAGAAAGCCTCAGCAAGACAGCAAAAGGCCAAGAACTAAACCCTGTGGCTCAGCTTTTGCCTAGAGGGGTTTGACCTGTCCGAACAATGGCCTGAACAGAACTGTGGCCAGCTTTAAAGACTGAGGCAAAGCGGCAGAGTTGCTGATACGAAGGAAGTAAGGTGGCCTACAGAAGGCTGAGGTCTCCCCGAGAGAAGAAAGCCTCAAGCCTTATTTAAGATGAGGCTGGCACAGCTAATTTACCCTGACGAATCTACATCTGAGATATTCCAGAAAAAGACTGCTAAGTGCATTAAAGAGTCTACCACAGAGACTGTGTTCCTGACTACTTAGGACCTGCCCCAGAGACTGTATCCTTCTAAAAGGTTATGAAAATAGTTGTAATAGTTATCAATAGGTTTAGTGGTTAGGTTGTAGGGGTTGTAGGAAATTATTGGAATAGTAGTTAAGTAAGTGTATTTGTTATAAGGGAATATAGTTATTAATAAATGTTTAATAATTAAAAGTACAGTTTCAGATGAGATCAGCAGGGACAGCACAAACAAGAGGTCTACTACATATGGAGTGCATAACTATTACTAAGTGTTAAAGAAGGAAGAGGAGATGGAGACTAGAAATGGAAATGAGGGATAGTAAGTTGGATGAGCTGGGACAGTGTTGCTATGGAAATACAGAAGCACTTTTACATTAAAACCACAATTCACAAATGGTTTGAGAAGGGGAACATAATTTGGGCAGTCTACAACTGCCCCAGTGTTGTAGACACAAATGAGCAGAGGCTGCAGAGGTATTTCTACCCATCCTTTTATATTTCTAGGATCTACCATCCCAGGTAGCTACACATCCAAAAAAATTGTACATGTAGAGTGGGCTGTATCCAGCTGGAAACCTTAGTCCAACCCCAACACGGCACAAACCTCTTACCAGTGTCCCAAGGCTGTGCTACATAAAAACAAAAAATTGTTATTAAAAGGCTCTTAATTTGGGGGACTGTTATACAGCATCATTGTGCCAACTGCTAATGAACATAGGTTACTTGTTAAATGTTATAAAGACATCAAGCAGGATTTTACAATCAGATCACTGCAAGTTTCTTTCTTCTACCAAATAGAATGAGTGATTAGGAGCAAAAAGTAGATGCTGGGGGTTTAGCTCAGTGGGATAGGAGGAAGGAGAATGTGTAAGGTCATGAGTTCATTCCCGACACAAAACAAAATGCACACAAACCAAGTAGAAACTAGCAAAGATTTATTAACAGAAAGATACAAGGTAGTAATGTTGATAAAATGCAAAACACTATCAAAAGCCTGTGCTCAGGTAAAACAAGATTCTGGAATATGAAGAGACTCACAGTGGTTCAATGTCAAGGCTTGCTACTGCCTCTAGAATATCTTTCTGTTATGATTCTAACCATTCTCACTAACACAACCAAATCTAGAGAGACCAGGACTGTGAGGGAGCCTCATCTTTTCTATTTTAGGATGGGAGGAGGAAAGATGGATGAGGTAGTGGACCAGGAGAGGAGCTTTGATAGGCAGCTATTAAAGAGTGTGCCAGCTCTGCCAGGGGGAAGCAACCATTTCTCTACTTCACGGGTGTTGAACGTGTGGATAAATAAGAGCTCTAGGAGCCATAAGAAGCCCTTTTGCAGCTTGGTAATGTGAGCGCTGAGAGATTGACGTGATTAACTCTCATAGGGAAAGCAGCCAGCTCAACAGCTGTGTGCTTCCCTCTGCTCCCACTCTTTCTTCCCTTTCCCTCAGGCTATGGGACAGGTAGAAAACAACAGAGGTCAATTTCCTGTACACAGAGAAGAGGATTACTATGCTCCAAAAGTATCTACAACTAATTCTGAACACTTAGAGGTACCTTGATTAATAGCTGTACATACCTGGTTCATCCAGCAAACTTACATGAGAAAGACTCCTTTAGGAATCTCTAATAAAAAGCCAGTCATGTGAAACACTAGCCAAAATAAGAAGAAAAGACTCCCCTATACAAATATAGAAGATAGGCAATTTGATCCTCATACAGATCCCTTAACAAGTAGGGGTGGAGTGGTCTCAGTCATGGACTTTGTTACCTGTTAGTGGGACACTTTACCCTAGTGGAGCTGCAAATCGGCCCCCAGAGCAAGAGGAAGCTCTTAGCCCTCGTGTGACTGATGAACTGAGGGGGGCTGATATGTGGGGGTCCCCACACCAGAGGAGTAGAATAGGTGGGAGAGGGAGTAGAGGGTGGGAGGGTGAGACTGGGAGGGGTGGAGGGAGGGGGCTGTGATTGAGATGAAACTTGAATTAACATATAGCAGTCATATATGGAGGAACACTAGGTCTTCCTAGCTTCCCTTACAATATTAAAGTTACATAAAACCGGGCATGGTAATGCATGCCTTTTATCTCAGCACTTGGGAAGCAGCAACCTTTGGGTCTGTGAGTTCAAGTCCAGCCTGGTCTACAGAGTGAGTTCAAGGACAGCCAGGGCTAAACAGAAAGGCCCTGTTTTGAAAAAAAAAAAAAAAACTAGAAGCAAAAATCAAAGCAAGCCAAATCAACAAACAAACGAACAAAACAAACAACAATCAAATAAACAAAACCCCCAAACATTACATGAGTGATAGTTACACATCAGAAGAAAATGTGAACAAAAATATAGTGCCTATGTAACATGTTTCAAATACAAGGTGTGAGCAGTAGATATTCTTAATCACAAAAAGCTCTGAATAGAGAGGACCATTAAGAACCACCTTGGCCAACAGAGCACCAAATCAAGATAGAGCTCTAGGGGTGGAGATGCTGAGGAAAAGGCACAGTGTACAACTGCATCCATACAACATGAGAACTAAACTAAAGGGTGTGGCTAAACATGACCAAACATGACAAGCCCAAACAGCATAAGAACAGCAACACTGCCCAAAGGTAGAGGATACCTGTGCAAACGCACCCATTTCTCAGCCCCAGACAATCCACTCTGTTCCATAGTTCAACATTCCCCTTTGCTTTAGTCTCTTTAAGTTGTGGAATTAAAGCTAAACATTTTCCTAAACAACAACAACAAAAAAAAACCCCAAAAAACAAAAAGTATTTAAATTACAGTCCACTCTATGAGTCTACTTGAATTTCCTTTTTTTCCCCATTTATGTGTAACAGGGTATCTGAAATGATGTTCACACTCGTCTATGCTGAGTATTTCTGGTTAGTGACATTAGGGATGACTTGAAAAACATTTATATTTTAAAGGAAAATTTGAAGGATTTGTTGTGAGTGTATACTATTTTATGCTTTTATAAAACTACAGAACGTATATATGCTCTAAAATGAAAGATGTAACTTTATTGTGAAGTTAACAATACAGACTGTGGATTGTGAAGACAGGCTTGTGAGCACTGTTATATAGCTGAAGAATGAGTGGTGGGTGAAAACTAGACCCTTGGTGTTGAGTAACTGCTGTGACCTGAATGGCTTTGGCACTGACCTGACTTGTGATGAAGAATGAAGAAAGGAGACAGGCACACATACTGAAAACCTGGGATTGGGTGAGCCATGGACGCTGATAGAGACATATTAGCATCCTGGAAATAGGTTATTGTACAACTGATCCAGGAAGTGGGTTTATTATAAAGCTGAGAGAGGAGGTAGGTTAGCTAATGTTGGTAGAGGTCTCTGTAGGGGACAATATTAGCTTGCAGTCATCTGGGAGGAGGAAGCTGTGGTTGACACTTTCTGCATATACTGCCAACATTTGTAATGGGACCAAGGGAATGCTTTGTCCTTCCCATGGGTCTGAGGCACTGGGATCCATGACATGGTGGTGCTCCTGTCAACAATACATGCTCATGCAAGACTTCATTCACTCTCCATGGATGACTGTGATGGATTTACCTTGATCATATAATCTCTGCTGTTCTCATCAGAGAATGGAGTCTACTTTTCACTTGATTCAGTACTGGCTCAGTGACCTATGTTAGCCAGCAGAATGTGGTGGGAGTGGTTCGGCATCTTCCTAGTGCAGCTTCATGCCAAAGGCAGATCCTGGCTTACATCTCCACACCAGCTTCCAAGAGAAAGTCTAACTACTCTTCGTTAAGAACACTACCACAGAGCTGATACATGGAGGCGTCCCACACTGGAGGGGAGGGGTGGGAGAGGGGATAGAGGGTGGGAGGGTGGGACCAGGACAGGGTGGAGGGATGGGGCTGTAATGGAGACATAATTTGAAGTAATAAATAAATGATAAAAAGAACACTACCACATTGGGAGGAGACTCTGTAACAATCTCAGACATCCCAGCCTCAGTCACACTTCCTCCTAAATGAAATCCAACGATGCATTGAATGAGAAGAGTCACTCAGCTGCTCCTGTCCAATTCTTGATCCCAAGAACTCCAGCACAGAATGAAGCTGTTTGTTTGAAACCATCAAATTGAAGTATATTTGGGTGTGCTTCAGAGAAAATCCATTCTTTTAAAATATTTATTACACTCATTCATTTATTTTTGGAGGGCATGTACAATGTGTGGAAGCAAGGGCATCTACTTGTGGCCATCAGACTTCTATAGTGTGGGTTCTGGGACTAGAACTCAGGTCACCAGGCTTGATATGAGTGCCTTTACCCACTGATCCATCTCTCAGCTCCAGGGATAATCCTTTCTACAAGCTTGGTTTTATACTTAGAAATGAGATAAAGCAATAAATGACAAAGATTTTATTGCTTTTATTGTAATACATCAAAAAAAATTCACAGGCTGGAGAAATGGCTCAGTGGTTAAAAGTACTTGTTGTTCTTCCAGAGGACACAGGTTTGATTCCCAGCACCCACATGTACACTCTCCTGGAACTCCAGTCCTAGGGGATGCAATGTCCTCTGACAGCCTATATGAATACCAGACAGGCATGTGGTACATGATACATGGAGCAGACAAAATACCCATATATATAAAATAAAATAAAAATAAATCTACTACAAATCCACTTTTCAGAGGTATCTAGAAGTCAAACTCTGATGTGTAATTGAACTCCTCTCTTGATAGGTTTATTTATATGTACAAATTCTGTAATCTGGATTTTCACGGCAAAGCATCTGGTGAACATCTTCAATATACTCACACAGCCTTCTCTGACAGGATTTCAGTTTACTTCCTATGATGAGAGATATGGGGAGGAGACAGATAGTTTCACAGGTGCATGGCACAAAACAGAAGCTCAGTACTGAAGCAAGTATGTCATGACCAAAGCAAAGTATGATCTTTTAATCATTGTATTGAGGTGAATTCTATAACTGGGTCACAGGCTAAGCAGGCTTCCTATGCAATTTAATATTGATGGGCACTGTCAAATCATCATCCAAAATATTTTACCATGCTACAGTGCACACAAGAGTGACCTCAGCAGATTCTAGGCCACTTTCTCCCTCACATGTTCTCTACAGTGTGATTTTAGTACCCACAGACATCCAGTCAGCCCAGGGGTACAGGCACTGGGTTCACTAATCATCTTGGTCCTCAGTTTGAGAGAGCTCAGCTCATCAAGCTGAAAGTGCGGTGAAGCAGGTTTCACAATTAGCGTCCTTGCTTTTTATACATCGTTGTTGACTATTTCTTTACACAGATGTATTTGGTTCCAGAAAATTGAGCTTCATGGTGACTCCGCCTCTCTGTAATTATCTACAGATGTCCCTGTATCTGCATCTGGATATAGACCCTCAGTGTGATTACAGTGTACCATTCTTAGATTTGTTCCATTATTTGGGCAGGAAGAAGAGTAGAACGAGGGTCTCCACCTGGGCATTTGGCTGTTTCTTTCATCTTCTGAGATACGCAGTAAGGAGCAAGGGAAGACACAACAGTGGACAGCTTAGGCTCTCAAGGAGACAGACTCGGCTTGAACCTTGCACACCAGCTGTCAGGCAGCTTAGGGTTGGACTGCTTAGCCAGTCCAGCTTTGTATCCCCACGCTATGACCAGGAATTCCTTTTCTCAGAAAGATTCCCTTAATGGTTGGGGATACTGATCTTCGAGCAAGTGGGGGCAGGCAGAGAAGAAAGCTGAGAAGCTGCAAGGCCCTGGATCTGTTGGAGTACTGGAGGACATTGATAGGAGATGAGCTTGAGAAGCCCATAGGAGCTGCCACAAGTGAAGAAGACCACCTCCACACACCCAGTAAGCTCAGACACCATAAGTAGAAAGCAATGGCTCCAGCTTGTGCTCCCAAGTCCATTCAGGAACAGAGGCTTTTGACGTCTAGCAAGAGGGTGATGCAGAAGAACAGCCTCCAGAAGCAAGGGTGAGGACGAACACAGCAACGCATCAGCCTCCTTCCTCAGACTAACCTCACAGCTGTTGCCTCCTCCCTTAGAGAAGGGTGCCTGATAGCTGGAAGCTCAGTGAGAGAGAAAGAATTCTCCTGATAATGTCTATGACCAAGAGAGCTAAGGGCTGGGCATAGAACTGAAGTTGAGACTGGCGGAAAATTAAAGTGACATTTCCTTTTCAATAGAATGCAGGGCTATCTCTGGATGTACCTTTCCTTTTTTATTTTTATTTCTTTTAAGAATTGAGTAGTACTACAAAGTTTAGGAGGTTTAGTCAGGGATTTCTCTGTTTTTCTTTTCTCTATCCTTTCTTATGTAGGGGGAGAAGACTTGAAAAGAGAAAAAAGACAATATAGACATGATATAGGAATGATAAAGAAAAAGGGGTAGATTATTGAATCTACTCTTATATCTTTGTATACTTACAGAACTAAGGTTATATCTGGCTACACTGGTATAGATCTTTGTATAGTGATACAAAATTAAAGTTAACTCTTTTTAAGACATTGTACCTATGTAGTTCTTAAAAATGCAATGTGAAGTTCTAGGCCTTTTGATAGCAACTATCACAAACTGTTTAGGATAATTAAGAAATGCAAACTAAGAGTCATTCAAACTTGTGGTTTTGTTAGGTACTAGTTTAGTTTATTGCAGATGTTTTCTAAGTTAATCAGATATTAAGTTGCCAAGAGACAAGAAACATTTGCTTATTCCAATATACGGAGACAGGTTGATGGCCTTCAAAAACCTCAAGAAATCTGTAGAATATGGAATTTAAAGATTTTTTTAAAATTAAGTTTTTTTGATATTGAGACATGTCAGCTCTTGACAGCACCCCCATTATACTTCAAGTAGATGATGAACATCGAAGCATCTCCATCCAGGGATGGTTGCACGCTACCCACTGGGCAAGAAAAATCCCTTGCTTCAACTATAGACAGAATGCTTTCTCAAATGGACAAAACGTGGAAGCAGGTAAGTCGTCAGCATAGCTCTGCCAAGACAGGGTGGGCAAGTCCTTCCTAATTCCTGATTTACAATTAATGGCTGTCAGAGATACTGTGCCAAAAGGCTGAAGATAGATGTTCCAACGTTATAGAGAAAAACTGGGGACTGCCCAGGCAACCAGTTGTCTGTCATTTCTTAAATTTTTGAAGCTGTTTGCTCCTCACTTCCTGTATATTCAGATATATTTATCCTTCTCAGGTCTCTGATGTGGTTGAAGATTATATAGTTAAAGTCTTACAGTTAAGTTTTAAGTTGTTTAGGAATTAAAAGGATGTTTTAGGTCTAAGAAGACGTTTTTAAGTTGGTAATGCAAGTTAGGATGGAAACTGAGTTAGGAATAGAACTAACTCATCGAGATAGAAAGATAATAGAATATTCTTATTAGTTGTCAAATACATACGAATTGGACATTGTGAATGTATGTCATACCTTATAGTTTTCATAATTGTTTCCTAATTGTTAAAAAAGATATAACTGTATTTGAAAAAAAAATTGTATTTGATGTTTTTTTTGAGTCTTGTTCCAGGTCTTATCCTCTGTGATGTGTGCAACATCCTTTTCTAATTGAAAATAAATTCATTTTTTATAAAGAAGAAAAAGAATTGAGTAGGACATGAATAGATTAGTAAGAGATAATCTGGGTTTCATGTGCACATGTCAATACATTTTTGTAGTTTCATGTGATTAGTTTCCAAAAGTTACAGATGATAAATAAGTATGAAACAGAAAAAAAAATTGAAAGAGCTAAATGTAATGGAACATAAAATAAATGAAGATGTTTGTTAGAGAACCCAGAACACAGTGCCTGTTGAGTGAATATCATCTATTATTCCATGTGTGCATGCACACGTTTGTGTATATGATACAGCAGGGGGTGGGGGAAGAAACTTTGATAGAGGTAAGTAAAAAAGCTGTTCACTTTACACATTAAGTAACAGAATTCAAACTTAACTGCATTTCAACTATTGTTGCATTTCCATTTTTCTGTACTTAATAAACTTTCTTTTTCCCCACCCAAGATTTTGCTATAAAGCCCAGGCTGGCCCCGCACTCAGGGTCCTTCTGCTTTAGCAGAGTGCTGAGATTACAGGGACGTGCCACTACACTTGGCTTTTTAACTGTGTTGTAACTTTAATTTGTTACTATCAGGAAAAATAAGGTACATATGTTTTATGACATGTTATGTACATGTCAACTGCCATCTTTTAAATTCAGTCTGTGATTTGGGGTGGGTCTGAAGTTATGATTAGAAGGCCTTTTCCCTTTTATCATGCAAATGGATTAAAACTATAAAAATAAATATTTTAAAATGGGTAATTTTGCTATTTACAATTTTTTCAAGGTATTTTCAATCCTCTAAAAACAATGTGAGGATGGTTGCTAGGGGTAACCTAACTCATGTCCTCTCCTGCTTATACAATGGGATCCACTTGTTTATTTGAAAATTGGAAATTACCAACCACTTGGTTATTTGGACATAAGTGGAAGAGAAATCCACTTAAAACAAAACTTTTATGTAACTGAAACAGTTTAAACAAACTCTACAGCTCAGTTCATGCAACGGAAACAGTTAACAAGCCAATGGTACCAACTCTAAGTGGGCTTGTGTAAGTTAAAAGGCTTGAAAGATAGTTTTACATAGCCACAGCATGGAAAAGAAACTCTTTTTTTCTCATAACCCATGGAGCGCAAACCTCCCAAGTAGAAATAAATAGGCAAAATGTCATTAACCAAATCCCAAGTCCTCACCTGTGAAGTGGCAAGTTGGCTGTACTGGTCTCAAAAGTTTTTTTTTTCCCATCTCTTAAAGCCTTTTATTTTATTCAATACCATCTAGGCTTTATATATATATTATTTTTCTTTCTCTGTATGATTACTTTACAAGTATTATTATAGCAAAGACAGTGAAAAATAACCTTTTGCTGGGCATTCTTTAAAATGATTTTGTTCTCCTGTCAGCCTTATTTATAAAGTTTCCAGATGCTGCTCTCCACAGATGAACCACACAGCATCCACTTCTGTGCAGCCAAGGAAAAAGCTGCTTTGAGATCTAACAGCCTCTCACCTAAAGGATCAGGTCCAGGGAGTTTTCTGACGCTGTTAAGGTGTAAATGGTTCTCTGAAGTCATTTAGAAACAACCAAAGTTCTCAGCAGTAACAGTCGACCCTGTGCTATGTCAAAGCACATCAGATGGCTGGCATTCCATGCCTGGAACAAAC
>CAJQZJ010033741.1:413219-464757 GCA_907164525.1 Lophiomys imhausi | reverse complement strand
TATGTCAAAGCACATCAGATGGCTGGCATTCCATGCCTGGAACAAACGCTATTGCTCATAATGCGAATACATAATGAAAGGATGTGGGCAAAGAACAGAATGTAAATTGGAAACTGACTTCTGAATGTGCTAGGCAGCAGTATTGGGCTGAAACACTCTAATTTCAAGAGACAATTCCAAAGTAGTTCTCAAAAGAAAGGAGGAGGTATTTTTCAAATATTTGTTCAATATGAATGGGTAGGGGTTGCCAAAAATGACTTTTTGTGTTGGCATGCGATCTCTTGGAGGGAAGTCAGCCTGAGTCACTGGGTACATCAAAGGCAGAGTGCAGTGAATGGGGTTACTGCAGGCTGTGTGAGCAAGCGGATTCCTGTGCTCATCTGCCCACTGCTGGGGTTCAGCCTCCTTTTAATTACATTTTAAAGCAGCTGGTACCACTGCTCACTAGAGTCTTCAGATTACCTTGATTGCTTGGTCATTATCTCTAATCAGCTGCTGCTTCTCATCTTCAAACTTTTGTATAACATCCTGGAGCCGCCTTTCTGCAGCAAGCTGCTGCCGACTGCTCTCCTCTTTCAGAGAGGAAATGGTTGTCTGAAGTTCTGCTATGATCTAAAATGAAAACAGCATGCTGTAACTTCAAATTCTCCAGCGAGAGGCATCTATTTTATATGTATTTATTCTTAACAAAAGAATGAATTTGGCAAAATTCTATTCCACAAACTGAACATTTTCAATTAACATATCACTCAGGATAATGCACAAAACTCCACATAATAAAAGACTGCAATAAGACTGTGAATGGTGAACAACTGCTGAACCAAATATATTTGGAAGACATTTCCACTCCAACATTCCATGATATTTACTCATCAGAAGAAAGAACATCTGTGATCTCAAAAAAAAAAAAAGAAAAGAAAAGCATCAGATTGCATTTTACTGAGAAATAAACTTCTTAGGAGTGAGAAAGGCTGGTCTGACTTTGTAGGACTTCATACCACCATCACCTACCACTCCCCCACACTCCTCCCACCACCACACCACCACCACCTCCTCCCATTCACCACCACCATCTACCACCACCTCCTACCCACCATTACCACTATCTCTACCACCACAACTCACTACCACCATCAAGCTCCCAGCAAGCTAAGTAAGATCATTCTTCATGGTCACCTAATTCCATACAGTAAGTTTTGGGTGTTAACTAATGCTTATGTACTGTGTTGAGATTTGCAGTTTTTATATTGTTTGCTGCTGTAAAATAAGTATAGTTTATTACCTCTCTTTTCAAAATGAGGAAACAGACACAAAGAGAGGTCAAATATTTTACATCGTTGAAGATGACTTCAAGCTACAGAGATGGGTAAACATGGAAGCACACAGTCAGCTTCATCCTCCAACGAGTCAATTTCATTTTTGTTTTTAACAAAATTTTGGTACTGAAGAGAAGTTCATACTTCCAAATAGGTTGCCTCATTCCTAGCTGTGCACACTCATGAAAGTTTATTCTGGCTTAGAATAATTACAATGCTTGTTCATAGACTCCTGTAGCTTTTTCCACACTTATGAATTAGTTCCCTCCAGACAGGGTTCCCACCAGCTTCTCAAATTAACATCTCACAAAGACCCAATGGGCATACTGAGAGATGCCTTTCCTTTGCTTTGGATGTAGCGACTTCCTTGCAATCTCAATAGTGAGGGTTTTTTGTTTTTGTTTTTGTTTTTTTTTTTTTTTGCTTTTTTGTTTTTTGTTTTTGAAGGCAGGAAATGGTTGTTTCTCCTAATAAAAGGAATGGTATCAGTGCTCACAATACTGCTCCATGAGAGGGAATGTAGCTGGTGAGAAACATTGGGCTTAGTTATCGTTCTTGATCTGTTTCCCACAAAACAAGAGCATAGCATCAAAAGACAAAGAATAGAGACTATATAGAGGTCCATAAAAGCAAGTGCTATAGAAATATTAACTGTCACAATAGATAAAAATTGTTACAATAAATATGGAATGCTCACACTTAGTGTACAAATTCGCTGTAACAAAGTTTAAAATTCAATCAAATGTTAAGATTATTTTGAAATGATAAAATTCTTTTTTTTTTTTTTTTTTTGGTTTTTCGAGACAGGGTTTCTCTGTATAACAGCTCTGGCTGTCCTAGACTCACATTGTAGACCAGGTTGGCCTCGAACTCACAGAGATCCACCTACCTCTGCCTCCCAAGTGCTGGGATTAAAGGCGTGCGCCACCAACGCCCGGCTGCGAAATGATAAAATTCTTAAAAGCAGTATGAGAACATTAAATGGACACTCTGCTGTGGGTAGAGGAAGTTACTTACTAAAAACAGAATAGTGTTCATCTATTTTGAGACTTTTGATTAAATGTTGCTTCCATGCAACAAATGTTGCATCTGTTCAATGGCTTTTCCGAGCACCTCCATGAAGTAGAAAATGTTAGATAGCAAATGTCAAAACTGAAGCACCGAAGAATCTGCTCCTGGAAGTTACAGTGCCAGAGGAGCTAGGGATAATAAAGCCAGATTTCCTCAACCCACCATGAAGTTGAAGATTGATATTTTACAGGAATGAGGGAGCCAAATACTGAACACAACTTAATATTTTAGTGTCTCAACCTGAGTAAGCCATAACTTCATAGAAGTGGGGTGTTTAGTTCTGTGCAAGTTTATCACATGTATAGATTTGGGTATCTACCACAGTCATGCAATCTACTTTTAAAGTACAAGATACTTATTTTTTTTTTTAAATACTAGCATTGAACAAATCAATGAGAGTAGAGGCAGGAGGATCAGGAGTTCAAAGCCAGTTTCAGGTACATGGTGAGTTTGATGCTAACTTGGGCTACATGAGACCTTACCTCAAAAAAAGTCAGACTGAGATTAGTATAGCTAAGGCTGAAGATAAAAATATTTTTGGGGGTATTTCAAATGATTTTATGGGCTCAAGACCAGGATAGTCTTTATTTTTAAATGATTCTGGACAATGTATACAAAAAGAAATGAGTGTAGGTTTGGGAAAGAAATTTGTGTAAGTGATGTTCCAAGGAAGGCACACTTGCTTTTTACATTCTTTAAGGAGAGGGATAATAAGACTTCTGTAGGGGAAATGGGATTATATTTGGAAAGCTACTTTTTTTTTTTTTTTTTTAGATTTATTTATTATGTATACAGTGTTCTGTCGGCATGTATGCCTACAGGCCAGAAGAGGGCACCAGATTTCATTATAGATGATTATGAGCCACCATGTGGTTGCTGGGAATTGAACTCAGAACCTTTGGAAGAGCAGTCAGTGCTCTTAACCTCTGAGCCATCTCTCCAGCCCGGAAAGCTACTTTTAAAACATATAAAGGTGATATAAGGGAATGTCAGGACATTTGAGGTGACACACTATGGCTAGACAAGTGGGTTGATTAGTAGTTTAGTTGATTTTTCAGGTAACAGTGTCACCTAAAAAAGTGTCATTTAATATTCCAGATTAAGAAGTAACAGAATACTAGGTTACCAAGCATGGTCTTGCTAAGGAACATAACATTTCTGTCTATTCAAAGTAGACTGTAAGAAAACAAACTTTTTCACCTTAGCTCAGTGCATAGATCACTAGCACGGAATAAATATGTAAGTAGTGAATTATAATGGTAAAAAAGAAACAATCATTACCTGGAAAACTGAACTGATATAGTCTAGCCTTTCCATAAACAATAGTAGGAAGTTTCTGAAAAAAGGAATCTATTATAAACAATCATAATTGGGAATCTCCAGTTTGGATAGAATCATAATTAAAGAACATAAAATGTCACTAATGTTAACCCCGTATTTACTTCACAGTAAGGAGTGGATTAGGACATATTCATGTAGATATGAGAAATTAACATTGGCCAACAACAGGGGCTAACTATTTTGGGAGGGTACTATTAGCAGTCTGACCCATGAAAGCAATAATAGTTGCTAATAATTGTTAAGCAATGAAACTTTACATAGATATTAGTATTTTATTTAAAGTCTTTACAGAATTTAAAATAGAGGCTAAGTTTCATCCTTTTAAATCATTGTGTCAATTTTCCAGATTTTCGTACAGTTTAAAATTTTCTAAAACTCTTCCTCTAAGTTCAATAGCCAATACAAACCATACCTAGAAAGAACAGTGGGGCTTCTCACACAATAAAGAAAGTCAGGGCCCCTTGCTACCCTCTATGTTCTGGCATGGCCCCTGGATACAGTTAGGGCATTAATCTGCACCAGGAAGGGGAAACAAGCCAGGGTAGGGGTGAGGGTTGATTGGCAGTCAGTGGGTTGAACTGGGAGCTGGTCCTCTTCAGCTATGAATATTTTTGCAAAATGGTGCTACCTTGTTTTAGAAAATGAAGAGTAAGGAACTGAAGTGAATATAGAAGCTATGTTAAGACTAAGAAGGAAGATTACTGTCTAATCCTCAGACAAAAAGAGCAAATATGCGGCGGAGAGAAAAGCATGGCCAGGGATGACGGCTCCTGGCTGCTATGGGTGAAGGCTGTATGGCTCGTCTCTGAGTGTACCTGAGGTTAAGTGCACACTGCTCTACTAGATCCAAAGCTTGATAAGATCTCAAAGATCAAGTAACTTCCTTTACAGAAGGAAGAGATTTCAAATATTTTCCCCGTTTAAACTGCTCCTTTCTTGAGTGCCAATGGACCCATCACTAATGTATTCACATTAGCACTGCTCTTGAGAGGTAGATTTTTAAATCCTGATAAACACACTGAAGCAACTTTGCTGCGGGCACTCTCACCAGCTTCATGAGATATGCATTAGACATTCCAGCAAACTAGTATCTGAAAGCAGAAACAGCCCCTTTTTAAAATGTTCATTTAAAAATAATGTGATTCTCAGCAGTGACTGGCACTGTGGACTAATGTTATCAAATGCCAGTTCATGGCCATAAGTTCTCACTTATCAGATGGGTACAGATGGACACTGTTACCAGTGTAAGGCTATCTTCCATTTGACATCCTTTTAGTATTTATTTTTCTGGCATCACATTGCTCTTTAGTTTATGAAATGATTACAGTGCATGACAGTTACTGGCTGTTTCCCACATCCTTCTCCTTAATGTCTTGAAGAAAAATAGCACGCTTGTACATTTCCAAATTTTGTGGAGAAACTTCAGCAGTCCTTAAACACCCCAAAGTGGTGTCTGATGAAAAAAATTTCATCTTTCCTCTAAACCTTTTCGTTGGCTTCTTTTTTCCTTTTCCTCTTGCAATGTTCACACTCCTAAGGTTGCTAGCAGTTATAATGTGTTTTAGTATGTACAAGGCACTGTGTGCTTTGAACACTAGCTTTACTTACTAGTTAAATCTGACTTAAGAGGTAAGTAATGATCTCCCCTTGACTAATGAGGAAACTGAATTCCACAGGTGGCAGGTAAACAGGCCCAAGGTCACACAGGTGACATGACTGGCTGCCATTGCAATCCAGGCCTGTGGATGCCAAGCTCAGACTTTACTATATGCTAACATTGAATTTCCTTTAATGCCACCTAGTCAGGCTTCTGCACACATTCCTGTAGCAAAACCTAAGGCTCCAGCTTACACTCTTGTTAGTTAGGTGTTTTTATTACCTAGCTTCTATATTACTGTCTGTATCCTCTATTTCAAATACACCAAAAGAAGCCCTGTGCCATGCTGCAATTCTTCATGTTTCTGTTTAAACTTTCATTTGGGAGTGTTGAGGTTTCTTTCAGCTGATTACAAGCATTGTTTTCAGCAGATTAACAAGGACATTTCTTCATGAAGGGGCTGGAATAATGGCAACCAAGCCATAATCATCTCTCACATAAATACATGTGACTATTCAATTAAACAAAGATTTCTGGCTTTCTTAATGGCATGATAAGTATATAACATGCTCATTTTAGAAATAATTACAGAATTGACCCTTCCTGATCACTACATTCAAATTTTTTCTCTATTAGGAAGGTGAAGCATTGGGCCAGGCTGGTATGTCAAAGGTCAAGATTGCCACTTTGAAGTCAGATCCAGGCTGAGTCCTGGCTTAGTCACTTGCTAACTCCTGTGATCTCATGTCTCTGATCTCGGTTTTCTGCCCTCTACTGCTGAGCTATATCCCTGCCCTTAACTCTCAGTTTTCTCAACTGGAAAAATGCAGCCAATAAGGAAGACTGAATGAAGTCACTAGGTTTGTGCCCAGAAATGTTGCATATTACCATTTATTCTGTTGCTCTTATTACGAAGCAATACATAAAATGTTACATGAATTTCAGTTACATGCCATCATATACAGACAATGATACTAAAGCCAACTTAAAATCATTAGGCATGAAAACTGTAAATGGCTTAGTTACCCACCTACAAAGTGAAGGTAAACTATTTACTTCTAGAGGAACTCATAACTTCAGAGGTTTGGGACTCCCTAACCAAAGCTATTGGACCAACTCACACAGCAATAGTGCTGCAGGCATCGCCCCGTAAGCAGAGATGGCATTTAGCTCTGTTGGTCTTCCTCAGCGGACAGCCATCAGCCATCAAGAGCAAGCGACAGGTGCAGTGGTTCTCCCCACCTCCAGAAGGAGCTGGTGGTTCTGCTTATGACTTAGCCCACAATTGTGTGTTACTTTGAATTATCAACTAGCTCATGGGTTCAGTGAGTTAGAATATTGAAAAAAAAAAAAAAGGAAAGATCTTATCAACCTGCTTACATCACAAATGTAGGTGTGTATCTCCTGCCCTTGTGAAATGAAATGTGTTTCGGCCTGGGCTTGTTCAAGTGTGCTAGCTGGTTTTACAACATCTTACTCGTGTGTGTGTGTGTGTGTGTGTGTGTGAACATGTAGGTGTGTGTGTGGTGTGTAGGTTCAAATGGCTCAATATGCACAATTGTTCCTAATTTTAATAAGATTGAAATATTAGAAACACATTTTATTTATCTATGTATAAAATATGATATTAATCCATGAAAAACTGACAACAGATCGATTTAACTCTGAAGTAGAAAGGCTTTGCTGTGTTGGTCTCATTTCTACTTTTTGTTTTGGATTTACTGTTTCGTTTTCTTTCTTTGGCCCATGCTTACCTGGGAAGATTTGGCAAGCTTCTGAGTGTATTCCTTCTCGATCTGCTTCAGCCTGCAGTTGGCCTGCAAAACACACGTACACGAACACACACAGAGTGACCCGTGAGCCTGGTATCTCTTCCACATGCCTATCACCAGGCAGCTGGGATGTCTGCCAGCTGCACCGCCCTTCTGGGCAGCCAGAAAACCACAGGGCTTGTCTTTGATCTGATGCCAACTATTCATCACTGAAGAAGCAAGCACGAAAAAAAGAGATCTCTCCTGCCAATTATTAGACAAACATAAGACTTCTGTGGATACAAAGAAAAGGGAGAAGGAGAGACAGAAATAGACATAGCAATTGTGATGGCTCAAAGGTAAAGGAAGGGGGAGAATGAAGAAACAGGAAGGGAAAGGAAGACAAATGGGACAGGGAGCTAGAGGAGGAGGAAGGGAAGGAAGGTGGAAAATTGAACACTCTTTTACCTGAGTTTAAAAAGAAAAATAGGTGCTCTCAGACAAAGGCAGATGTGAAAAGTTCAGACCACTAAGAGTTGAGCCCCTACTTGGCTGAACACACAAGAGCAATCTTTTGAAGTAACAAATATATCTAAATCAAACGGTGTTATATCCTGGAACTAGGGTAGCCTTCCCAGAATAAGCCCACATTGCTTAGAACGTGATTATCCTCCTGCCGCTCAAGTGTCAGTCCTTTAGATGTGACCCTCTTTCTGCTCTCTGGGAGTTCTTGGGATCTTCACTCCCCCCTCAGTGCTCAGAAAGATTCCGGTGACATGTCCCATACAGGGCCCTTTCTCTGTTGACCACACAGACCCTTTATTTCTTGGACAGGTTTTTAGTTCTTACTCTCGTGTCCTTGTCCATCTGCCTGCCTCTCTCTATTCTGTCATCTTTTTCACGGTTTCTATTTTCCATGTCTTTTTCTTGATTTCTCTTAGAGTTTCTTCAGCTTTCACTTTAATATGCTCTATGGGATTAAACACAACTGACAGCATATTGGAAGTTCTAGGGATTCTATAAAACAGCATGGTTATGAACTCTCATTTTACAAGTGAGGAAACTGAGGTACAAAGAGTTTTGGTAACTCACCAAGCACCATATAGTTTAGAAAATGATGGATCTGAGACTTAAAGCACACACACACACACACACACACACACACACACACACACACAAACATACCAGCAGAACAAAGTGCTCCTTACAGCTCTGTAAGAGTGCACAGCACACAGGACATTACTGAACTCTCCTGCGGTTACTATCTAATGTCTGAAGATCTAGCCATGCACCCATCTGTCAAGCACTAAGTGTCTCTCCATTTAAAGGGTTATATATGTACTAGTGAATATTTTGGTCCCTGTCTTTCTCTTTAGGAACTTTCTTCATTTTGGTGATCTTTGGTATCCCTTTTCTTAGGCCCTCTAACGAAAACAGTTTGTACATGTACAGGCTTCTGATTGGAGGGATGTCCCCATAAAGTATAACACAGGAATCTGGTCTCCCCTGAGCTCAGCTCCCACTGCACTTCCTTCCTGGATATTTGCACAAAGCATATCCTTAGTATACCACTTGCATCCTAGATATGAATGCCGTGTTCTATAAGGGCACCTGGGCGATGAGGACAGACACTATACAGAAACCATGTTTATTGTACCCTCAATTGCTCCCAAGTTACCTTTCTCATTCTAAGTCTTTAGGGAGACCCAGGGATGGGGGGTGGGACTGGCCATATGACAAGCCAGGCCATCAGCTCTGAGTCATGTGACTTATCTAAACTTTGAACTCATTTTCCATTTGTCATCCTATTCCCTGCAATTCCTGAAGTCTTCCCAAGGTTGGGCAGCAAGAGTCTGCTGCTTTTAATGGCATTCTCCAACCTTTCTTTCTCCTTAAGACTGTTTGCACTTTTGGTATGCCAAGACCAATTTTGGTCCAGCCCTTTCTCAAATTCTGAAATTTTGTTGATTGTTATGTGTTCTGTTATTTCCTTTCATGTCTTTTAAAAATAATTTTTGTATAAAAATGCTGATGTTTGGGTTGTATTCCAAAGTTCTGATTTAATTCCAATTATAACAACAACAACAGCTACTACTACTACTACTACTATGCACACATCTATGTCATGTGCCCTTTCCCAAGGTCTAGGGATCATGTAGGAGGAGGGTGCAGAAAGATGGTAAATGCCAGAAGAGGTGGATGACTATAGTAAAGCTGTTTTCTGGACACAGCTTGGCAGTCAAACATACGAACTCATAGTGTCTTGCCAGTATTCCCAAGATTGCCACAAGATCAAGCCAGAGAAAATCCTAGCAGGGTGTGGGAGAGATATTAGTAAGTCCCACCCCCAGCTGAGGAACTGCTGGCAGTTGATGGCTAAGAAAGGAGGAATCAGTTTTCTTTAGGGATGAGGACTGTGAATGAGTTATCCATTCTCCAGTAACAACCCTAACCCATGCACATATTGGAAGCACTAAGAGAACACATGAAATTGGGATGGCATAGTGGTAGCAGAAACAAAAGAAGCAGCATTACAGAGAGGAAAGGAGGGGTCTTGATCATGACATATTATATACATGTACAAAATTCTCAAATAATGAAAAGTTTTAATAAGCAAGCCCACAAAACAAACCCAAGGCTTCACACATTCTGTACCACTGAGCTGTATCACCACTCTTTTATTTTTAACACTTGGAGGAACTTCCTCAGGAGGTAGAGATGAACAGGTAAGTTTCGTCTGCTGTGATTTCTCTATTTGAGTATCGAGATGGATGAGGGGGTAACCCACGGCAGGCTCTTCTCAGTCTTGGGACCAAAGCTGAAGTGATGTTCGCTGTGAGATCCTGGAAGGCCAGGATCTCTAACAAAGCACTTGCTGAGAAGTGTTTGTTTGTTAATGGATAGATACATAGTACCCAAGCCTTTTCCTGTGCAATCTACTGAGCCCTTACTTTTGAAGCAATCCTTTCAAAACTGCATATTTCTTGGACTCAAATTCAAAACAATTCTTTATAGTTAATTCCACAAATCTCTGCATCTGTATTCCCATCAAGTGTACAGTCGAATTTTGTTAAAGTGTAGCAAGGGCATTAGAAAGCCATCAGGCTCCATCCCAACTCTGTGACAAATACAGCAACTCTCCTTTACAGAATTAGGGCCACTTTGAACCTCTTGAGGTTTATTGGTTTTTGTTCACATTCTGCTAATGTTACTTATCACAAAATGCTTGATGAAGTATTTGTTGCTTTTAAAATAAACACAGAGCTCTTACCATGTGCTAGGCACTCTTGTAAGTGCTTTAAAAACATTTACCTACTAGTGAATCTAAAAATTAACTGCAGTGTTGTAAAGACTAATTTCTTTTTCAGAGATGCTGGTCAGTGCAGGAAAGGCTGTTTCTTAGCTGCAGTTTCTCTGGAGGACCTGTGGCTAGCTGACCTTGACAAGCCAGACAAGCTCCTCTACTGATAAATATCCAACTCATCTATCCAGTCTAGGGCTACGGCATTGCACAAAACACACAAGAACCTCTCTTTACTTATGTGGAACTTCTGCCTGAGAAGTGATGTTTTGGACAGTATGATTGCCAATGAGAAAGATAAAGAGGTATGGTGAAATGTACAGGGAAGTTTGCAATTTAAAAAACACAAGTTCAGGAACACCTCCTCGATAGTGTCTTTGAGCAAACAACTGCAGGAGATCAGGAGGCCGTGGGCAACTCCAAGTACAAGGCCCTGAGTCAGAGGGAACACAGAACAGAAAGGCCCGGTGCAGGGGACCAGTGAACAATCAGTAAGCAAAGGCTGAGCTGAGTTCTGAGGGAGAAAAGGACTGGAGTCTGTAAGGCACTGCATGTGACTGTAAGGAATTCGGTTTTTAATAAATACTAGTAACATGGGAAGTTACGGAAGTGTTTTCTGTATAAGAGAAAATGTAATTTGTTTTAAGTAGTAATAAGATCACTCAAGATTTTGTTGGGGGCAAGAATAAAACAAAGAAGCCACTTAGGCTGCAGCAGCAAATAATACATCTTAGCAAAGTGGGTGATGAGACACAGGCAGGCTTTGGGAAAGACTTGAAAGAACCAATTGGATAGATTACCCGATATAAAGGGATGAAGCAAGAACAACTTGAGGAGCTGAAGAAATAAATGGGTCACTGGGGAAGACACTGGATGTACAGTGTAAGGTCTTGATCTCAGCTCCTCAGACTCCACATAAACCTGGTGTGGTAGCTACAATTTGGGTATTCCTACAGCAAGACAAGAATGGGAGAGGTGACTCCCTGGGAGCTCATAGGTCAACTAGCTTCATGTATACCATGGTGAACAGGAACAGACAGTGTCAAATGAGGTGGAAGGTGAGGACTGACACCCAAGGTTGCCCTCCGACCTCCACATACATTACATGGTGTACACTCACCATACATACCAGCACGCATTCATGCACACAAAGTTAAAAATAACTTCAAAACTTTTGTTCCAAGTAACTAGAAAATGAAGTTACCATTACTTGAAATGAAAAAGTCATAGATGGGATAGGTTTTGGGAGGAAGATCAAGTGAGAAGTTTTGGAGACATTAAGCTCAGAGATGTGTATCAGACATCCATGGCTGAAGTGAATACTTGAGTTTTTGAGTCTTGAGTTTGTGGGAGATGTGTAGTTGAAAGTATAAAGCAGGAACTTCCCAATATATACCTAGTGTATGAAATCATGCTGCTACATGAGCTGGCAAGACACAAAAAAGGAACAGGCCTACGTATGTTCAGTCTTGGAACTGCAGACATTTAGAGGCTAGACAATAAAGAGAAAAGCAGAGAGGAAATAAATGGTCAGGGAGACGAGTGATAGGAGAACATGGAATCCTGAAACCAAGTGGAGGGAGTAAGTCAAGGTCTAGGTCTGGCTGTCAAATGCTGCTGGAGGTCATGTCCAGTGAGGACTGAGAAATGCTCATCTAGAACTGGCATCATGGTGGTTGTTGCTGACTTGGTAAAAGAAAATTTTTGTAAAATGCAAAGGACAAAAAGCAGGATCAGAATGGGTTCAAGAGAAAGTAGAAGTAGGCACTGGAGCAGAATATAAGCATTTTGATTATATTTTTATCTTAAAAATGAAACAAATGGGTCTTCAATTCAATTCCATTGATCCACTGGTCTGTTTCTATACCAGTACTGTTTTTATTACTATTGCTCTGTAGTACAGCTTGAAATCCAGGATGGTGATACCTCCAGATGTTTTTTTATTGTACAGGATTGATTTAGCTATTCTGGGTTTTTTGTTATTCCATATGAAGTTGAGAATTGTTTTTTCAGTCTGTAAAGAACTGCATTGGTATTTTGTAGGAATTGCATTGAATCTGTATATTGCTTTTGGCAGGATGGCCATTTTTATTATGTTGATCCTACCTATCCATGAGCATGGGAGATCTTTCCATCTTCTGATGTCCTCTTCAATTTCTTTCTTAAAGAACTTGAAGTTCTTCTCATACAGGTCTTTCACTTGCTTGGTTAGAGTTACCCCCAGGTATTTTATATTGTTTGTAGCTATTGTGAAGGATGTTGTTTCCATAATTTCTTTCTCAACCCATTTATCTTTTGTATAAAGAAAGGCTTCTTATTTTTTAAAATTTATTTTGTATCCAGCCACCTTGCTGAAGGTGTTTATCAGTTGTAGTAGTTCTCTGGTTGAATTTTTTGGGGTCACTTTTGTATACTATCATATCATCTGTGAATAGGGATATAACTTCTTCCTTTCCAATTTGTATCCCTTTAATCTCCTTTAATTGTCTTATTGCTCTAGCGAGAACTTCAAGTATTATGTTGAAGAGATATGGGGAGAGTGTGCATCATTGCCTTGTCCCTGAGTTTAGAGGAAATGTTTTAAGTTTCTCTCCATTTAATTTGATGCTAGCTACTTGCTTGCTGTATATTGCCTTTATTATTTCTAGGTATGGTCCTTGTATGCCCATTCTCTCCAGGACTTTTAGCATGAAGGGGTGTTGGATTTTATCAAATGCCTTTTCAGCATCTATCGAGATGATCACGTGTTTTTTTTTTTTTCTTTCAGCTTGTTTATATGGTGGATTATGCTGATAGATTTTCATATGTTGAACCACCCCTTCGTTCCTGAGATGAAGCCTATTTGATCATGGTGCATGATACTTTTGATGTGTTCTTGGATTTTGTTTGAAAGTAATTTATTAAGTATTTTTGCATCTATAGTCATAGGGAAATTGGTCTGAAGTTCTCTTTCTTTGTTGGGTCTTTGTATGGTTTAGGTATCAGGGTGACTGTGGCCTGGTAGAATGAGTTTGTCAGTGTTTCTTCTGTTTCTACATTGTGGAAGAGTTTGAAGAGTATTCGTATTAGCTCTTCTTTGAAGTTCTGATAGAATTCTGTGCTGAAACCATCTGACCCTGGGCTTTTTTTTTTTCTTTTTTTCTTTTTTGGTTAGGAGACTTTTAATAACTGTTTCTATTTCCTTAGGGGTTATAGGATTGTTTAATTTGTTAACCTGATCTTGATTTAACTTAATTTTTGACAAAAAAGTCAAAACCATACAGTGGAAAAATGTTAGCATCTTCAACAAATGGTGCTGGTCTAACTGGATGTCAACATGTAAAAGAATGCAAATTGACCCATACTTATAACCTTGCACAAAACTTAAGTCCAAGTGAATAAAAGACCTTAACATAAAGCCCAAAACACTAAATCTAATAGAAAAGAAAGTGGGGAAAAGCCTCAAACTCACTGGCACAGGTGACAACTTCCTGAACAGAACACCAATAGCTCAGGCTCTTCTAAGACCAACAATCAATAAATGGGACCTCATGAAACTGAAAAGCATCTGTAAGGCAAAAGAAACTGTCATTCAAACAAACCAGCAACCTACAGACTGGGAAAAGATCTTCACCAATCCCATATCTGACAGAGAGCTAATATCCATAATTAATAAAGAACTCAAGAAATTAAATGCCAAGAAACCAAATAATCTAATCAAAAATGGGGAACAGAGCTAAACAGAGAGTTGACAAAGGAGGAATCTCTAATGACCAAGAGACACTTGAAGAAATGCTCAACATCCTTAATCATCAGAGAAATGCAACTCACACCTGTCAGAATGGCCAAGATCAAAAACTCAAATGATAGCACAGCCTGGCGAGGCTGTGGAGAAAGGGGAGCACTGAAGGTGGGGAGTGCAAACTTGTACAACCACTATGGAAATCAGTGTGGTGATATCTTAGAAAACTTGAAATAGCTCCACCTCAAGACCCAGTCGTACCACTCCTGGGTATACATCCAAACGATTCCTCACCAATCCATAAGGACATCTCCTCATCTATGTTCATAGCAGCTTTATTTGTAATAGCTAGAAACTGGAAACAACCGAGTTGTTCCTCAACTGACGAATGCATTAAAAAACAAAACAAAATTGTGGTACATTTATACAATGGAATACTACTCAGCTACCTGAAACAATGAAATCATACAATTTGCAGCCAAATGGATGGAACTAGAGAAGCTCATCCTGAGTGAGCTAACCCAGACTCAGAAGGATGCACATGGCATCTATTCACTTATAATTGGATTTTAGCCATGTAGTACAGGATAACTATCTACAACCAATACATCAAAAGGAACAGGAACATAGATAGACCTTGTTACCTGTTAGTGGGACACTTTACCCTAATGAAGCTACCATGTAGGAGCCCAGTGCAAGAGGAAGCTCTTAACACTCATATGACTGTTGACTTGGGGGGGGGGGCTGATATGTATGGGCAACCCATTCCAGAGGAGTAGGATAGGTGGGAGGGGGGGAGAGGGTGGAAGAGGGGGAGAAGGTGGGAGGGTGGGCCCAGGAGCGGTGGAGAGAGGGGACTGTGATGGAGTTGTTCCTTGAAGTAATAAATAAACAAAAAAATTTTTTTAATGAAAGAAATGGGGGCAGGTTACTGCAGAGGAAGTAGGTAAGGAGAGTGCTGGTTTAGTCCGATAAGATGAGGGAAGTCCTGTGTCTACGGATGGATGGAATGATCACTAGCACTAGAGAAGGAAACAGCACAGACATTATTACAGATTTTCTGGAGACATATTTTTGAATAAAAGGGATGTGTTATAGAGTGAACTGTGCTCCAACAAATTATAGGTTGAAGCTCCAACTCTCAAAAGTGATTACATTTAGAGATAGAGCTTTTACAAAGGTATTAAAGTGAAATGTGGCCACAGGGAAGGGTTGTTAGAAGGAGAGAACAGATAGCACACCTACCCCTTCTTTTTTCCACCTCTCTCTCCTCCCTGTCTACCCAGGATAAGGGCAGGTAAGGATGCGGTGAGCAGAAAGCTCTACAAGCCAGAGAGTTTTCATCAGAAAGGAGCCCTCCACCTACCTTTGTCTTAGATTTCCAAACTTAAGACTATGAGGGAAATATGACACCCAGCTTACGGGGTTTGTGATGATGCCCCTGCAGACTAACTCAGACCCTGGGAGGAGATGCCTTTGCTAGGAATACTGGCAGACATTCCCCAGAACAGTGAGGAAGAGGTTCTGATTGGTTCTGTTTTCTCCATGAAATAGGAGGAAAGATACATTGATAGCATGAGAGAATGGCAGAAGAGACCACTGGGAGATGTGAAGAGTGAGAAAAGGCATGAAGTGCTCATCTAGAGAAGAAAGGGAACAGAGAGCAAGTCTCAGGATTCTAGGAAACATCTGAAATTACCAATGTTGAACTTAAGGCAAGACCGGTTTGTACTATACAAACAACCGTTAGAACTTGCCAGTAGCTTAAAGGAGAATAATCAGCACACTGGAGACAGAGTATCTGAAAAGACAAAATTAATTTATTACTCTTCGAGGGTTTTGCTATTTATCTGAATCTAATTTACAGCTTTCTACATTTTTGACCCCCCCCCCCCCGAAATAAGTCTAAAATGCTTTTTGGTAAGTATGGTTGAAAATTAAAAGCAAATTTACCATGTGAACTGGCCTTAAAACATTTCTTAAATATTTTTATTAGGATAGTAGTAACTGTAAATTTCATTTCCAAAGCCGGGCGGTGGTGGCGCACGCCTTTAATCCCAGCACTTGGGAGGCAGAGGCAGGCGGATCTTTGCGAGTTCGAGGCCAGCCTGGTCTACAAAGTGAGTCCAGGACAGCCAGGGCTACACAGAGAAACCCTGTCTCGAAAAAACAAAAAAAAAAAAATTCATTTCCATAAGATTTAAGCATTTCAAACCAATCCTTAAAAGTTCAGGATGGCAGAACACACCTGCAATCTTACTTTTCAGGAAGCTGAGTCATAAGAACTCCACATTTGAGACCAGCCTACTTTATAGAACGAGATGTTTCAACAACAAAGCCAAAAACCAAACCAAAAATCACCCCAAAACTTATTTTTATAGGTACATCTTTCTGCATAAAATCATGATTTCCAAAGTTACCTACAGCATTACCTGAACATATTAAAACAAAGCAAAACTGAAACACACACACACACACACACACACACACACACACACACACACACACACACACACACACACACACACACACACACACACACACACACACACACACAGACACACACACACACACACACACACACACACACATACACACACACACACACACACACACACACACACACACACACACAACCCAAAACACCAAAAGAGAAGTAACATCATGACTGAAGAGAACCCTGGTTAGAGCTGCTGTTGCCGTGTGTGTCCATCATTAGCTCCTCCTCGGGGCTCATTTAGTGGCTGGGTATGCACTTCCCTTCCTATCTAGTTCTTTGCCTTTGTAAGGTTGCTTCCCTGTGTCACTTCTAGTCAACATCCCACTGTATGTCCCTTTTCCTTATGCAATTCCTAAGAAAATCTCCACATCAGTTCCTTTCGCCACATTCCTGCTATAATTTATTTCCTGCCCTGACTTCAGAAAAAACAAACAAACAAACAAACAAACAAAAAACGAAGAAAACTCACCAGGAAAGGGAAAGACAACAACAACAACAACAACAAAAAAGAAAACCAACAAACAACAGTGCCTTCTCCCCGACCCAAAGACTTCTCATAAAGGTATCAGTGGCCCATAATCAGGCTGCTTTTCCTCACACATTCTCATCAAGTGGTGGTCAGAAGGGCCTCACTGTCCATCTTGTGTGGGACAGGGTCTCATGTTGTTCACCACTGTCTACACCAAGCAAGCTTGCCTGTAACCTCCAGTCATGTCTCCACACCTCATGTTATCATAGGATCACTGGGGTGACAATACGTGTGATTGCATCTGCAATATATGGATTCTGGCAAGTGATGGGGCAATTTCCCCAGTCCTTCATTTGAAATCTCTTAAAGCACTGTGAAGACAGGTATGACCATCCTGGTAAGACTGCACCATTCTATCAACAAAAAGCTGAGAGAATTCATAACAAATATTTAATTTAAAATATGTACAGACAATTTAAGCTTCGAAAATCACTGAGCTTTACTTCCAAATAAAAGTGCGCACAGGCCCAGCATGGTGACACATGCCTGGGAAGTAGAGGCAGGGGGATCTCTGAGTTTGAGGTCAGTCTGGTTCATGTAGTGAATTCCAGTACAGCCAGAGATGTGTAGAGAGATCATGCCCCCCCCCCCCAAAAAAAAAAAACCAAAGAGTACGAAAAGGTGCACATTTGTAAAGCAGAGAAGATTCATGGTTTCTATTCTGGCCAAGATGGGGTAAGTAGGACTATAATTTATTTGCCACAATAAAGTATGAAACCTGACAGGAGTTCTGGAGAAGTAGGTTTAGGACACTGGACATCAGCAAACGTGGAGAAGGGACACAAGTGAGGGAGCTGCCTCTACTCCTTTGAATGATGTGGCTCTTGGATTCTCACCATTGGCTTTGCAGTTTCCCTCATATTAATCTGCTGCATATTTTCTTATATTTATATGTTAAGTGTTTCATGTTGGAGAATGGCTCTGTAAATGCTGTTATGTTATAAATTTAAAATTCCATTTGCTCATTGCCACATCCAGGAAAGCAGCTGACTTTTGTAGATTAGTCTTGAGTCCTAAGACTTTTCTATATTTGCTTATTTGTCCCAGGACTTTTGTTAGTTCTTTTGGATTCTCTACAAAGACCATCATATCATATTTAAAACAAAAGTGCTATTCCCTCCTCCTCTTCCTTTTCTTCCTTGTCTGTGTACTTTATTTCTTTTTCCTGTCTGACTGCATCATCTTAAATAACTGCCTTTGGAGGAGACATGTTAGCCACATTTCTTGTCATGGAGGGCGAGTTCAAGCCATAAGTGGAATGTCACCCATAGGATTTTGGTAGACACTCTTTCTCAAGTTGGCGTTTCCTTCCAGTCATACTGTAATAGTTAGGATTGTCCAGGGGAAGAGAGCTGACAGGGTACAGTATGTTACACGAATGGGAGTCTAGCCCCCATGTAACTAGACTGCAGTCCTTCCCACAATGGTCCCACATGAAACATAATAAGCCATCCTCTACCCCAACAAAATGCAGCTTCAGTTTTCTCTGTGTCTGAACTTCACCTAACTAGGGCTCTGGGAAGCTCTCTTTTACACTGAAAATCAAAAATAGAGTGTGGGCTGGAAGAGAAGAGATTTACCACATTTTTTTTGGATATTGTTGGTTGGTTTGCATGTATATTTGTTTTTATTATTTATTTGAATACACACACATACATAATACATATGTTTCACTTATATCTTGTAACATTTTTTTTTTCATTTTAGCAGTTTAATTTCTTTCTGGTTGATTAGTTTTTATATAACTTTGTACAATGTTAACCCCTGTGTTTTAGTCTCTATCTCACCTTCATGACTGTCCCTCACTACATTTGCACATGTAAAATAGTCCCACTATTACCTCTCATACTTCCAGCCCATATTCCACCCATTTCATACTGTATACCTTCCTTTCCCCTTTCTGCATTACTTCTCCATTCCACTACTTAAATATTGTTAAAAACAAGTCTATGTAGCATACTTCCTACCAGTACCCCAATGTTGCTGTCTCTGAAACATGAGGGTTACAGCCTAGTACAAAAAAGCGAAGCCCAGTACTGCCAATGAGTGAGCAGAGCACCCTGTGCCTCCCTGTAACCAGCTTCAGGAAATGCAACGCCAAGAAAATGAGAAAACAATTACACAATGGTGGACAAAGGACAATTTAAAATGGAAGACATGCATACCCAGTCTAACTGATACACAAAACAACCAAGAAGCACAAAGAATGTGAGACCATTATATCCCATTATACACTATCCTACAGCGGAAGCCGCAACCACCAAGACAGGTGACATTAGCTGAGAAAGAATTCAGAATCTTACTTACATTTTTTTTTTTTTTTGGTTTTTCGAGACAGGGTTTCTCCGTGTAACAGCTCTGGCTGTCCTGGACTTGCTTTGTAGACTAGGCTGGCCTCGAACTCACAGAGATCCGCCTGCCTCTGCCTCCCAAGTGCTGAGATTAAAGGCGTGCACCACCACTGCCCCTTACTTACATTTTTTAAATTTACATTTTTATTATATGTGTGTGTGTCTACATCTGTGTGTGGTCTCTATGGGTTTATGCAAGCCATGGTGGGCATGTAAAGGTCAGAAGGTAACTTTGGGGACTAGTTCTCTCCTACCATGTGGGTTCTGGGGATAGAACTCAGGTCCTCAGGCTGGGCAGCAATCACCTTTACTCACTGATATATATATTTTTTTTGGGGGGGGGAATTTTATTTTGTGAATTTCACATCATGCAACCTGTTCCCTCCCATCTCCCCCCTCCCCCCAGACCACCCTCCACCCTTGCACTTTTGTATTGTGTTAGTTAATTTTGAAATATTGACTCAACCATGCACAACGTAGAATAAATCCCATTTGGTCATGGTGTTTGTTATTGTCCATTTTTGGATTTGATTTGCTACTTTTTTTTTAAATTTAGGAACTCTGCTTTTGAAAGATAATGTCCTGTTATTTTCTTGTAGAATCTTGGTCCAGTTTTGTTATCAAGGTCATGTTGATCTAGTAGGATGCATTAGGAAATATTTGCCCATTTTTTCTAATGTTTCAAAAAGACTAGAGGATCCATGTCACTCTGATGCTTTCTGTTTTCAAAGGGAAGGTCATTACTTGCTGAGTTATTTTAAAAGTTACAGAGCTCCTCTCAACAAGAGAGAAATCATGCTTGGTACTGGAAGCTTAGCCAGCTACCTGGGGCTAGTGAAGCCATGGACCTTAGAGGAGAACCTACAGCTGCCACTTTACTAGACCAGTACAATCCCTAAGTACATTCTAAATATTTATCCTTATACCCACAGATAAGTGTAATTTTCACCCCTCATCAGGATAACTTCTCTCTGGAAAAGATAGAGACCACCATAGAAATACACAAGTGATCAAAATGAAGAGTTGTAGAGCCCAGTTCAAACTGATATACCTAAAATACAACTCCTGTAACTAAGGCTCAGGATTCTTTGTAGAAGGAACAGAAAAATTATAAGAGCCAGAGGAACAGGAGTTTGCTGTGAGATGGTGTCTCCTAGAAATTTCAGAGAAGTAACATTAATGAAGTCTCACCAACATGGCTGGCTGCCTAAACATGACTTGAACAAGAAGACACCAAGTAACATCCTAATGTGGACTGAGGAAAGTTCAGGAGCCTCAACCCTAGACAATGAACTGTAGGCAACTAAGGAATGCCAAGATCAGGATAAATAGTCTTCCTCAGGGTAAAGCATACCAATTGGTTACCAATACCTAATGATCAACCCAGAAAACATACATACAAGTAACATTATATAGATTGAACAGGCTATATTTTTATTTTAGTTACACACATACACACACACAAACACACACATACACACACACACACACACACACACACACACATCAATAATTAAAGAACAAAAGGCCATGAATTTGGAAGAGAACAATTTGAAGAGAGGGAAGGGGGAAATGATGTATAATTATAATCTCAAAAAACTTATAAAAGAAAAAGCTAAAGGCCTACTGAGACTGTCTATTTCATCTTCAATGAGGGTTTTTTTTTCTTTCTTTTGCAGCAGTGAAGAAAGGAAATAGAACCTCTTCAACATGTTAAGCAAACATTCTACCACTGAACCTTACAAAACTCTAAAGCATAATTATTCAAATAGTGTGTGTGTGTGTGTGTGTTTTCATACAGGGTCTCATATAGCCAAGGCTGGCCTTGAGTTCCTTATGTATCCTAAGATGATCTTGAACCCTTGACTCCATCTCCTCAGTACTAGGATTATAGGAACCACTATACTTGTTTTTTCAAATAGAATTTTTAAAATCAAACATTCTAAAACAATCCAATTCAAAGATGCACTATGTTGACACATGATGGGGAATGACAATAGCAAAGCACTGTCTTGTTCTCCATAATTAAACCATTATGTTTGTGTAAGAGCAGAAAACTTTGCATGTGCAGTAAAACCACCAAACTTGACAATGTACAGTAATTTTGAAGCTGAGCTGAGGTGTGTCAGGCAGTTTTCATTGGTGTGATACCATAAAAAACGTATGTGTTAAATGTTCAGAACCAAGGCTGAGTGAAATTGTTCCATTCTACATGAGCAACACAGCAACACATGTAAGTAAACACATGTAACATAGAACATGCAAACACATATATACACATGCAACATAGCAACAAGTAAATGCTGCCAGAAAAACATCACTCCATTATATGGTTTATTTTAAATTAATGTTTTTGGTGTGTTTAGAAACCTTTTACTGTTGCCAATTCTTTTGTGACCCTCTCGTTCAGTCATATGACCTCATATAGAATCATGACTCACACAGTTCAGAGCATGCCACAGAAGAGGTCCAGAGATGTCCATTATAGCAGCTGATGGTTTGTGAAGTCCAACCATGTCCTTACTTCCTGTCTGCTGGACACTTCCATTCAGCTGGTGCCAACATCTCCAAATATAACATGGACCCATCTACTTTTCCTTATAACATGGATCCATCTATTCTTCCTTAAAACATGGACCCATCTACTCTTCCTTATAACATGGATCCATCTATTCTTCCTTATAACATGGACCCATCTACTCTTCCTTAAAACATGGACCCATCTATTCTTCCTTATAACATGGACCCATCTACTCGTCCTTATAACATAGACCCATCTACTCTTCCTTATAACATGGACCTATCTACTCTTCCTTATAACATGGATCCATCTACTCTTCCTTATAACGTAGATCTATCTATTCTTCCTCAGGGTGCTAGAACTTTTCCCTCACATATTTTAATGAGCTACTTTAGGTGCATGCACATTAAGGGTTGTTCTGTGTTCTTGGAGGACTTATTCTTCTTAAATTATATAATACCTCGATCTCTTCCATACTCTGACGTCTACTTAAAACTTAATGGATCTTCTGATTAAATTAGGATGGCATACCTTCCTCCATTGGTTTACTTTTAGTCTATGTATGACTTATATTCAAAGCAGGCATATAATTTTATTTTTGACTCACATGGACAATCTCTGCCTTTTAATTGATATATTTAGGCCATTAACATTCAAAGTGATTAGTGATATAATTGAACATATTTGTTATTTTTTGTATCTTATTGCTCTCTTTATATTATTTTCTTTCATTCTTTTTCTGTCTTTTGTGGTTTTAACTGAGCATCTTATATGATTCCATGTTTTTTTCTTTTTTTGCCATATCAATTATATTTTAATTTAAAAATATTTTCTTAGTGGTTGCCCTAAAGCTTACAATATATTCTTCCAAATATCACTTCACAGATAGTGAGTGCTGTACAATAACAAGGTAATTCAACTTTTTCTGCCTGTCCCTTTTATAATTAATTGCCATTTATTTCACATGCAAATAGGGTTGCATAAGAACATGACTGAGTACCTGGAGCTAATTACTATTTTGAGTCTGTTAAGAACATCTGTTAAGAGAGGAACATGAATGATGGCATAGGTCTGTAATTCCAACACCTGGAAGGATGAGGTAAAAAGGCTGCCATGAGTTCAAGGCCAACCTGGGTGGGCTATATAGTGAAACTCTGTCTCAAGGAAAAAAGAAAACAAAACAAAAATCTGAAAAGAATTATTTTATGTATTCTTTCACTAATACATAATCCAAGCTTATGAGCCACAAGCTTTCCTTCTTTATAGAGAACATGCATTAGCATCTCTTACAGGAAAGTCTCCATTGTAAGAAGCAGCAGGGTTCATTAATTTTTGTCTGAGAAAAAGTTTCTCCTTAACTTTCAAAATAAAGAATTTCAGATTTCTGGAAGATTTTTCTCTCAACGCTTTGTACTCTGAAAATATTTTACCCTAGTTTCTTCATGCTTGAGTGGTTTCTTAGAAAGCAGATGCAATTACTATTTCTCATCTTTATAGGTAAGGTGTTTCTCACCCTCCTTTCCCCGAGCATCTTTAAAACACATTCATTGAGAACTTCTTAGGATGTTCTAGCAGGGGACCTCAGCTACACATATACAATTGACCAAAGAGTGGTCCTCTTTTATCAGGAAGTCATGCTCTTTGACCAAGCATGCAGCTTCAGGAGGGATGCAAATGGACCACTGAGAGAGGGAGGGGATACTCACATAGGCAGCCAGGTCAGTCAATTGACTCTGATGAAAAATGTAATGACATTTTGTATCCAGATTGCTCATATCCTAAAACCTATTTTTTTTTTTTTTTTTTTGGTTTTTCAAGACAGGGTTTCTCTGAATATCTCTGGCTGTCCTGGACTCGCTTTGTAGACCAGGCTGGCCTTGAACTCACAAAGATCCACCTGCCTCTGCCTCCCAAGTGCTGGGATTAAAGGCGTGCGCCACCACCGCCCGGCTCTAAAACCTATTTTTTATTTCTTGTGTTTTAAATATGTTTACTATAGCTAGTGTTTACACTTATCCCAAGCAATGTCCTACAAGCGTCCTGAACTATGGCTTTGTACCCGACACTAATTTTAGAAAATTCAGAGTCACTACTTCTTGTAGTACCTCTTCCTTTTCCCTGATCTTTTGTAGTCCTGCTATGCAACGTTTAGGCATTGTGTGCTATACCAAAGTTGTTGAGTATTCTGGTTTTTTTTTTTTCCTTTTCTTACAATCTTAGACATTTTTTGAGAGATCTTCAAGCTCAGCAATTCTTCACTAAGTTTTTTACAGTGCACTAATGAACCCATCAAAGGCATTCTTCCTTTCTTTCTAAAACAAGTCTTTCCTGCTTTAGCCTTCTGAATGCTGGGATCATAGTTATATACTATCATGACCAATTCAGGTTTCTATCTTTAACATTTCTTTCTTTTTTTTTCTTAGAATTTCAACCACTTTGTTTATAATGCTCATCTTTTCATATACTGTTTATTACAATTGTTAATATATTCATCATAATTGTTTTAAATTATTGATCTGATTTAATTCCAATCTTGCTTCAGTATCTAAAACTGGCTCCAATATTTGCTGTTTTTTCAAACTATGTTTTTTGGGCTCTGATTTTTTTTTCCTCTGGTTATACTTTCTTATATTTTCTGGATAATCAGACACTGTATGTTGGGTATAAGTTTCTTCAGTAAAAGTCCCTATAAGGGCTGCTGCAGAGATGGCTCAGTGTTTAAGAGCACATACTATTCTTGTTGAGGACCTAAATTCATTTACCAGAACCAATATTGGATAGCTCACAACTGAATATAACTTTGGTTCCAGGGAGACCACAAGCCTAAAAATAATAAAAAATAAATCTTTTTAAAAGTTCTTTACAATATGGTATAGGTGGCATTGGGGAAGAAAGTGTTCTGTATGTTAGGGGTGGGAGGGGGTCCCTGTTGTTAATTAAATGGTAGCCAGGAATGGAGATCAAAGATAAGGAGAAATTCCGGGTGCACTGAGATCAGCAGGCTGCATTTGACAGCTTACACTAACAATGAAGATTGGGGTGGGCTGCAGCAGCAGCTGGAAAGCTCCAGGTGAAGGTCACTGCAGTAACTGTGGGTGCAAAGGTAACGGAAACAGCACACAGTTTTAAAACTGGAAACTATTTTAAAACCCAGGGTGAAATCTTTTGTGTCCCTACCAATGGGATGGCTGAGTATTTGGCTTTCTACCAGTGGACAGTCATGGAGGGACACTGGACCCCAAATATGGTTGGGAACCCTTTTGGTAGACTTTAGTTTCTCCTTTCTCCATCTAATTCTGACAGCTTGTTTCTGGTTTGTTCTGGCTTCTCCTTCATTCGAATGCACACACCAACCGCGGCCCAGCAAGCTCCATAGAAGAGTGCACTCTAGTTCATTTGTGTGTCGGGTTCCCTGATGCAGTTCAGGCTTCAGCTAGGTATGCTTGGGTCCTGGCTCCAGGACACTCCACTGTCTTCTGAGAAAGACTGAAGATTTCGAGTTAGGTTTGCTGGACAGCTAGCGGACAGGGAAGCGAAGGAAGAAGACTGCAATGGTCCTCAAAGTCATGCAGGACACTGATCCTACCCTGCCATTCACCCAGACCTGTTGCTCTAGCTGCAAGCAAGGTGACTTGCTCTAGTCATCAGCCTACTATACTGGCTACTTGTTCATCAGGGATCTGCTCTCTATAGAACTGCTCTGCCTGAGAATGCTCTTGGTTAGTGCCTGAAGTCTGGGAGGACTTAGAGCTTTAACTGGCCAGCATCCTGTTTCTCCTTTCCCATTCAAGTTTCTAAACTCCTACCTGGATTGCTCCTGCGAGCCAATCAAAGCTCTTGTTTACTTTCTTTCACTAAATAACCACTTCAGTTTTGGAGAGGACAAAGCAAGGACCTGGATAGAGTCTGGAGGATGTATTATCTCCCTGAGATTATTAGGTAAGTCTTTCAGTCAGCCTGTGTTATTGAGCTACGAACCCCACTGGTGTCTCCCACCTTCTCTCTTAGGCCAGGCAGGATGGCTGGAGGGAGCTGGGGTTGTGCATGTCTTTTTCCCCACACAGAGGGTCTGAATGGGCTAATGTTGATCACTTCTTTTCTTCTAGGTTCCTTAGGCTCTAAAAGATTTCCAGTAGGTGAGCTCTGATGAAATGCCCCTTAAGAAGGCAGGCCTGGTTAAGGGTACCAGAATGCCCTGCTGTACCAGAAGGATCACTTTCCTCTTTCTCTGTACGGAACACAGATGGATTTTTGTTTCATATTCACTGTGAGAATCTGGTAAAGCTTCTGAAGTAAATTCACTAGAGGTTTATCTCCCAGACTTCCCTAGACCAAGCCCCTACCATCTATCAAGCACAATTAAGGCTGTCCTACCAACACTGACTCCTGAAGAAATTTCTCCAAGTTGGATTTGCTCTGGTAAGTAATGATTCACCATGTCTGCTCTCCAAATTCTAGACCAGGAACTTTCCCTATAAGCTCACTTCTGACACAGAAATGAAGGTTGCAGACTTTTCAGTTTGTCTAGGTCTGAACTCATTAGTTCGAGTGGTACCTTCAACCACCTCCTATGCCTAAGAGAAAACTTTATATTGACCAAGAAACAGCATTAAAATATCTAAATTATTCCAGAGAGACAAAAGGGTAAGTTTAATGAACAGTCTTAATAATCTCTGGGACAGTATCACATCCTCATAATTATTATATTACAGATGGAGAAAAATGCTAAAAAAAATTTAAATACACTATGGGTAGAATATTTCCAAACTTGAAAAAGAAACCCCAAAACCACAAGTCAGAAGACCACTGAACAAAATACAAAATAAACACAGAAAACCACATCAAGGCATAGAATAGTAATGTTGTAAAGAACAAGAAATAAAGCCATTACCTTAAAAGCAGCCAGAGAAAACAGATACATTAACAAGAAAATAATGAATGAGCTCTCATCTGTGCCATATAAGTCAAAGAGCCACAAAAGCCGAAGGCACACATTCATCTAAAATGGCATATATGATGGAAATAACCTTTCAAACTGAGAGTGAAGAACAGATTCTCAAAAACAAATCTGAGAATTCATGACTGGTAGTCCATGCTCCATAAAAGGCTGAGGGGCTGGAGAGATGGTTTAGTGGGCAAGAACACACACTCTGCAAACACGAGGACCTGAGTGTGAATCTCCAGCACCCATGTAAAAGACTAGGCATGGTGCTTGGAGACAGGTGGATCTCAGCCAGCTCATCCAAAATGGTAAGCTTCTGAACTATTGAGAAACTCTCTCTCAACAGCAACAAGGCACAGCATGATGAGAAAGACAGGTGCACACAGGTTTACACGCCTGCACACACAGGTGCATTCCTATGCACACATAAAGGTTGAAAAAAATCATTCAATCTTAGAACAAAGACATCAAACACAATACTGCACGAACTGAAAGGAACAATTGCACTGGCCATAGAAAGAACATGTGTGAATACAAAATACTCTTAAGATCCCCCAAACACAGACTGAATGTTAGTTGCAATAATAAAAAGCAGCATATGGAGAAGTGAAAGCATGCAGTTACAAAGGAGGGCCCACCCCATGCAACTGGCCTCACAGTAGGAAAATGCTGGTTGTGACTCATAGCATGCTGCAGAGCCTAGCCAACAACCGAAAAACCAATGAGGATACAGAATTAAACATTTTAGTCCATTCAGTGATGGAGCAATCCTAAATAAGCAAATGCTTAAATTCAAGAGCTTCAAAATACGTGAAGCAAGACTGGTAGAGACAAGAGGAAGAATAGGCAAATTTGTAAGGTTTAACTAAAGAAAATTTATTATTTCTTAGTAATTAATTTAACTACACTGGGTACTAGCGAAGACACAGATTATCTGAAGTTACTGTCAACCAGCTAGATCACAATCAAGACAGACTATATTTTCGGCCATAAGACAAACTGTAATAAGTTTAAAGGGGATTGATTTCATATAGAGCATATTCTCTGACACAAAGAAATTAGGCACACACTCACAGAAATGAATCTGATACTACCCAAGTATTTGAAGAGTAAAATATGTACAGGTAGGTGATCCGTAGGTCAGAGAATTTTAAAAGGAGATTGGAAAATGCTTTGAAATAAGTGATGATGGAATTGTTTATTTGTGGTTTTCAGGTAAGTTAGTACTTAGAAAAGAATTTTTTTTTTTTTTTTTTGGTTTTTCGAGACAGGGTTTCTCTGTGTTTCCTTGGCTGTCCTGGACTCACTTTGTAGACCAGGCTGGCCTCGAACTCACAGTGATCCGCCTGTCTCTGCCTCCCAAGTGCTGGGATTAAAGGCGAGCGCCACCACCGCCCGGCTTAGAAAAGAATTTTAATTTGAATTCATTTATTAGTAAAGAAAGAAGATCTAAGACAGGAGACATAAGCCCTTCCTGAAGAAGCTTATTTATTTATTTATTTATCTATTTATTTATCTATCTATCTATCTATCTATCTATCTATCTAACTATCTATCTATCTATCTATTTATTGCTTCGGGTTACATCTCCATCATAGTGTCCTCTTTCTACCCTTCCCAGTCCCGCCCTCCCACCCTCTACCCCCTAACCCTTCCATCCCACTCCTCTGGAGTAGAGTGTCCCTACATAACAGTCCCCTGCCCCAGTTCAGCAGTCATATTGAGGGCCAAGAGCCTCCTCATACACTGGGGGCCTACAAGGCAGCACCACTAGGGCAAAGTGTCTCATTGACAGGATGAAAAGTCTATGTTCACGTTCCCTTTGGTGCATTGGTTGTAGTATAGATATCCTGTACTATATGGCTAAAATCCTATAAGTGAATAGATGCCATGTGCATCCTTCTGGGTCTGGGTTAGCTCACTCAAGATGAGCTTCTCTAGTTCCATCCATTTGGCTAGAAATTCCATGATTTCCTTGTTTCTGATAGCTGAGTAGAATTCCATTGTGTAGATGTACCACAGTTTTTTAATCCATTCCTGGGTTGAAGGACATCTGGGTTGTTTCCAGTTTCTAACTATTACAAATAAGGCTGCTATGAACATAGATGAGGAAACTTCCTTGTGATTTGGTGAGGAATAATTTGGATGTATACCCAGAAATGGTATGGCTGGGTCTTGAGGTAGAGCTATTCCAAGTTTTCTAAGATATCACCAGACTGATTTCCATAGTGGTTGTACAAGCCTGCACTCCCACCAGAAATGGAGGAGTGTTCCCCTTTCTCCACACCCTTACCAGCATGTGCTGTCATTTGAGCTTTTGATCTTAGCCATTCTGACAGGTGTGAGATGGAATCTCAGAGTCGTCTTGAGTTGCATTTCTCTGATGATTAAGGATGCTGAGCATTTCTTCAAGTGTCTCTCAGACATTAGGGATTCCTCCTTTGTGAATTCTCTGTTTAGCTCTGTTCCCCATCTTTTGATTGGATTATTTGGTTTCTTGGCATTTAATTTCTTGAGTTCTTTGTAAATTTTGGATATTAGCCCTCTGTCAGATGTGGAATTGGTGAAGTTTCTTTCCCAATCTATATGTGACGTTTTATTTGAATGACAGTGTCTTTTGCCTTACAGAAGTTTTACAGTTTCATGAGGTCCCATTTATTGATTATTGGTCTTAGATCCTGAGCTCTTGGTGTTCTGTTCAGGAAGTTGTCACCTGTGCCAATGAGTTCAAGGGTTTTCCCCACTTTCTCTTCTAATAGATTTAGTGTGAAGACAACACTCTTGAGTGACATACAGGGAAGTATGGCCAAGTGATACCTTTACAGGGACTAGTTGCTGTCATAATATATGGAAGAATGGGACAGGAGAAAGGTACTACACAGGGCAACAGGACATTTTGATTGGTTTCCCCACTTTATATTATGTCATTACTCTGCACACAAAGACACTGCTCCAAAATCGACTTTAGAAGCTTACCAGCTCATCATATAGATTTGAAATAAAAATGAATGTCCCCACTAATTTAGGATGACACCAATTTCACTGCAGCCATGGTAATGAGTAGCTATCAGAATGGTTGTAAACACACTCAATTAATAAATGACAGTTAACTTCCCAAACATGTTTCCCCCATAAACCCAGAGTTGTCAGTATCCTACTTCTAGAAGCCAGCTAATCTTAGGGGCAGTTCATCAGACTTCATGTCATATGCTTCCACTGATGTCACAGCTTTGAAGGTCACCACGCCCTTTCCATCCATTTGTTTTGATTGCCTGCCCACTATACCCTTCAATCTAAATCATCTCCTGGTAACCTCAAAATTAAAGATCTCTATAGTTCTGTGAAGTTGGAAAGTAGGTATGTGCTAAGGTGTTTATCATGCTCCAAACCCGTTTCCCCACCCAGGCCAGGGCTAGGTGCTCTTGGAAGTCTGTATTCAGAGATGAACTTCACCTCATCACAAGAACATTTATAATCTGGGACCATGGATAGGTCTTAAGAATCCATGGAATTCCCTAATGTCTTATGCAACATTCTTAATATATTTTTTTTGTAGAAGAGGTTTCAAATATTTCAACATATTTTCAAAGAATGGTACTTTTTCTATTGTGTATTTACAATTCTCCCCTGGATTAAGATCATTCTTTTTTTTTCCATAACTGATCTGTAACATTCCCACCATTTCATTCAATATTGTACTTTCTCAACCTCATCTCAAATGCATATTCAACCACTCTCTAATCAATCCTAGGTCTCTGTGACAACCACTGGTAATCAATTCTGACACACAATGCCTTTGATGGCATTTGATCATTTTTCTGTTAACATCCTTGAATACTACCTTTGTTTTACTAGAACATAAACTCTTCAAGGATAGGGAATCATTGTCTAGTCTGATCACTGATTTAACTGAAGACCAAGCCTTAGCCAATAATTATTGAATGAATGAAAAACTATTTTATAATATGCATTTGTAGAGTTTTCCAGACCATATTTTGTGCATTGATTCTGTCTTTCTGCCATGCTTTTTTTCCCCTCTCTAATCCTACCAAGTCATGAAGACCAGTTCAAACATCAACATTATTTTTATTTGCATCTCTGCAGTCCTCTGCTCTGCCAACTGAGTTATTGAAAGATACTGGTTTACATCTCTGGAAGGTTATTTTTTTTTTTTGGTCCTTTAATATTCAGAGTCCTGACAATATGAGTGGTTCTTCTATAGGCTTTAGGGACATGATTTATATATCTTAGCAGGTTCCAGACTCTTGGCTTCATTACATTGGTGTTAGTGGTTTTGTCTGAAAAATATTTAATAAATTAATGAGTAAAAGAAGTATAAACAGGCTGAATTGATAAGACTTTAAAAAATAGAAGTTGGAAAGGAACTATCCCTTTATTTCTGCCTACTGTGTTTGAGCCTTGTAAAGAAGGAGATGAGAAATAATGTAGGGTAAATGAAAATTGGTCAAAAAATGTGAGAAAAGGCATCTCTGTTATCTTTTGTCTTGGTAAATATTATGGGCTTCATATGGCATAAAGGTAAGATATTTAAAGCTAACTCAAATATTTAAAGGTAATTGTGGTGTAGTCTTTCCCTCCAGATTTAAACATCTCATCCTAGGGAAAGGTTCCTTAAGATACAGGTAGTAAACAAAACTTGCTCAGGGCTTAGGGAGCTAACAATTCACAAGTCTAAGAAAGTTCCGGTAAGTTAAAAGATGCAAAGGGCTCTTCCTCATGATTATATAAGCAGTAACAACTGCTGGAAGGGAGGAGAACCCTGAGCCTGTGTACTGCCTGCAAGCGGTACGTGGAGCTCAGGGATACAGCTTTTATCAGTTGTCACTCATGCTGGGGCGGGCTTTTTGGTGACAGTTGCCTTTAGGTCATCCATGTTTCTGTAAGTAATCCTTCATTCATTGTCCTGCAGTAACTCTAATTCAATAAACCCACTGGTTCACTAAGCTAGACTTAGATGGAATTGTTTCTTTGATCTGTTGTTTGTGCTTTTCTGGGGGTGAATAGATGTTTATGTTATTCCAGGAAAAGTCACATAACAGCAGTTGATTGTTTTTAAAAAACCGTAAATAAAATTTGACTAACTTAGGGACACCAACCAAGTCACAAAACCTACAACCTGTGGAAAAAACTGTCCTGCCTATAAGATGGGCTGGGGCAATAGTGGCTCAGAGCAAGCGGGAGTGGCAATGACTGGTCTAACTTGAGGCCCCAGCTCCACATTGCCTGGATGGCCAGGATCTGGAAGATAGATGGCTCAGAGACCTAGGGTAGAAAGAACCAAACATGACAGACCCTTCCTCCCTGAAAAGTCAATGAAATGATTCCTAATGGTTATGCTAAACTCATAGATTGGTGCCTAGCCCAGTCATCATGAGAGAGGCTTCCTCCAGCAGGTGATAGGGGCAAACACAGAGACAAACAGTCAAATATTAGGCAGGGCTTGGGGAACCCTGTAGAAGAGGGGGAGGAAGGACTGTAGAAGCCAGAGGGGCCGAGGACACTAGTAGAAACACTGTGTACAGAATCAATGAAACAGGATTCATAGGGGCTCACAGAGACTGAAGCAGCAACCATGGAGTCTGCATGGGTTTGCACTAGGCCCCCCACATACATGCCGTGGCTGTTTAGCTTGGGGTTTTTGTGGGACTTCTGACTGTGGGAGCGAGGGTGTCTGACTCTTTGGCATGCTCTCAGGACCCTTTCTTTTGCTACTGCGCTGCCCTGTCCAGCCTTGATATGAAGGTTTGTGCCTAGTCTTATTGCATCTTGTTATGCTGGGTTTGGTTGACATCACCAGGAGGCCTGCTCTTTTCTGAAGGGAAATGAAGGGAGAGGAGAGGAGTGTGTGAGGACTGAAAGGAGGGGAGGCTATGGTCAGAATATATTGTATGACAGAAGAATAAAGAAAAATAAAACAGGTAATGTAATGAAGTTGTATTTGTTGTTTACTTCATAAGATAATCATGCTTTGCATTAATCAAACACTACTTTTTGAAATGAACATTGAAACAGGCTTCACCTACCAATGATGTGATCATACTAATTTGCGTATGATCATCCTCAAGATGACTTAATTAGCTGATTAGCAGGTAGACTATTATTTACAAGACTTATAGGGATAAATTTCTCATTTTAAAGACCCTTCTTGAAACTGGTGATTGAGACAGTGGACAGAAGTGAAAAAAAATTGCTGAATTCCAATTATATGTCAGACGAAGAAACAAATAAAAAAGAGCAAAGTTAGCACTGATAAATCTTAAAACTTTTAACCAATACTTTGGGTCAAGGATAAGTTCTCAGATCTAACATTTAGAAGAAAAGATACCTGAATTATAGAATGTATTTTCTGTTCTTAGATTTAAATCCCCATTTGAGAAATGGTAAGCGAGTCTAAATACCATTATTTCCATCCTCAATGACTCCTCAGTTATGATTCACTTCCAGCAAGCTGAACTGTCTTAGTTGCTTTGTCTACAGTCAGAAACTAGGAACTAGGATCTAAGAGTCTCTGCTAACTCATTTTGCAGGAATCAGTAGAGGAGTCGTATCCTTTGTCAAAGAAGAAAGAAACTAGGGTTTTTGGAAAGGGTTGTGGTATTATATATAACACTTCAAATGAGTGTTTATTCAGTAAATATTAACAATCCATTCTAGAAGTGCCACTCCTGAATTTGGCTCTACTTCTGAATATACCAATTAATATTTGATGTATTTTTTGAGTACAGAGTTAGTGGCTGTGCCCACACTGTGGGCTAAAATAATGTGTATTTTATAGTAGATAACCTAAAGACTAACACAGGACACTGTTACCTGCAGATCAATTCTCTCACCAGTACAGCACACATTAGGTGACTAACATCCACACATGATCATGAGATTTATGTGCCTTTCCTCTCCCCACTGATTGCAAAAGAAGGCCAACTGTGAAACACGCTTATGGAAACAGTTAAAGAATTAAGATTTAATCATATTTCAAAGCTCACCCTCAGAGAAGCTCATGGAAGCAAAGGCCACAGAAACTGAAACTCATTTATTTGTTGGGCCAGGAATAAGGAATACAACTTGAAGAATAAGGGACAGGGCAAGGAAGCTTTAGTTTGCTCTAGGGAAGAAGTAGTTATTCTCTGATGTGCAAAAAGGAATTTATCATCAAAGACCTAATGGAAATGGGGCCAATTAACCTTAAGAATCTTTACCTCCTGTAAGCTTTCACATGTCTTTGATACTGTTACACTTTACACTAAAATGTAACGATTTGACAAATGTCAATAGAAAATCACTACTATAGTTAGCTAATCTTAACAGGCATACAACTGGGGAGATGGCTCAGCTGGCAAGGTGGACCTGAGTTTGGACCTCTAGCATTCATGAAAGAAAACAAAACCCAGGTGTGATGGCGAGTGCAGATATGGTGAAGACAAGAGGATCCCAGAAATATTAACTATCCAGTTTGTCCAACTGGTACAGTGAGAAGACCTAAAAAATTAAAAAAGTGGAGAGGTGTAAAGACACCTGATGCTAATCTCTGGTGTCCACATGCATATGTGTCCAGATGCACATGAACAAACGGAAAGCATGATATATATTTAAATGTACTTAATATATTAAAAATGAGTTATATTATGTGTATAGTTGTTTTCAGTAATAGAATAGTTCCCTCAAGTTTTGAGTTCAAAATTTCAAATGGCTTAATGGTCAAGTGGCAGCAAATCAATTATTGATCAGATAATAAGTGATATCAAGCTAACACTGAATTAAGGGTCTTAATATCCCAACCTGGCATATTTAGAGATTCTACAAATGTTTCAGTTATTGTGAAAAATCCCCCACTTTTAGTTATTTGTACAAAAAGGGGGTGTAATGAATAGTAGACAATTTGTGAGACAATATTCTTATAAGTCACTGTTAGACTTGTAGTCATTGCAGGATAATGATACATATTTAAATACTTGAGCTAATTCCTTTAGAGAGATAGATGTTTGACAACAAAGGATATGATGCCCAATCAAAAGATGCACCATTCCTCAGTCTGCAAGTAAAAGGTGTGTCCTGCTGATGTCACTTTGTAGTGACACCCCACCCAGACCCTAAAAGCTACTCCAAATCTTTTCCATACATGTGAGTTGCTTTGACTGACTACACCAATAGCTCCTGCCAAGTGATAAGCAGTGAAGCATGGTGGTTAGCAGTTCTGGCTTTGAAGTTCAACCAACCTGGGTAGTGTGACCATGGGCAAATTATATAACTTTCCTGGATATTATTCTAGAATGTACAGATAAAGTGGACAATAATTATTGAACATGGTTGAGGTTTAGCAATGTAGGAATCGTAGAACTTCTAGATGGCAAGGGATCTGAGAGTGGTGAGTCGGCACTCACATGAAGACAAAGTCCATGTTCTTTATGGGTGAGAAAATGGAAAAAATAAAAGGCTAGGCAAGAGCGATCAAAAGGAGAATGTGACAGACTGAGATTAGAGGTGAATGGCTGATAATGTTAGCTCCCAGGCGTGGCTGCATTTGCATGGATAAAGTCAAAGCAAGATAGAACTTTACTCTACTGCAGATAAGCTTACACAGCCGGTTAGAAAGGCTGTCTACTAAAATCAGTCTGAGTGTTGATTCCAGTTACTCTTCCCAGTTCATCCTTCCACTTTGAGTCCATCAAAAGAACTCTGTCTCAGCTTCTTTACTGGGGATATGATTTTCTTCCTGACCTGTCCCTAAGGCTAAGGCACTCTGCTGTTTTCAACAATGCTAATCAGTTGTTTTAAGCCTGTAAATAAAATTATTTAGTTCATATACACAAAGGAATATAATATTATCTAAGGCAATGAGATATGTTAAAGAACCTTCCCTGGGCTGAGGAGATGACTCAGTTGATAACTGTTTGCCTTGCACTATAAAGACCCTAGTAGTTAATTATGAAGATGCAGTAAACCCCAGAACCTATGTAAAATGCTATGATGATTGCTTGTATTCCCACCAGTAGCCAGATTAGCTGACTTGATGAATTTCAGGTTCAGTGAGAGACTCTGCTCAGGAAGTTAAGTGGAGAACCATCGAGAAAGATACTTTCAAGTTTGTATCTCCATACACATGCACACACACATGCATGTATAAAGTATGCACATGCACCCATACATATGTGAACATGCATACACATACACAGGCACACAACCCCACTCTAAGCCATCAGAAAACAATAAGACAGCTTAATCATCTAGTATTTAAGTGTATTTATGTATGCTTGCTTCCTCCTCACTATCTCCATCCTGAGACCTAATGACTATCCCAAGTTTTATTTATTGCTTAAAAGTGGACATGTGACAGATATTCTCTAAACTACCCAGTAATCAAGTTGCTAAGAGACAAGCAACATTTGCTTATCTAAATACAAGAGATGGATAGGGCATCTTCAAAAACCCCAAGAGATCTGCAGAATATGGCATTCAAAGATGTTATCTTAAATCAAGATTTTTTTTGATATCGAGACATATCAGCACCTGACAGCACCCCCTATTCTACTCCAAGTAGAAGATAAGCATCGAAGAACCTCCACTGTAAGATGGTTGAATTAGTGGCAAGCCTTTCTCTTGGCATGAAAAACCCCCTTGCACCAACTGCAGACAGACTGCTGTCCAAAAAGGACAAAACTTGGTAGCAGGGAAGTCGACAGCCTAACTCTGCCAAGACAGGGTAGGTAAGTCCTTCATAATCCCTGCTCTACAACAAATGTCTGTCAGAGAAACAGGACCCAAAGGCTGAAGATTGATGCTGGAATGTATGGAGAGAAAATGGGAACTGTCCAGGCAGTCATTGGTATGTTCTTTCTTAGTTTTGGAAGCTGCAGGCCCTGCACTTCCTATATAAGCAAATATATTTATCCCTCTCAGGTCTCTGAGGTGGTTGAAGAATAGACAGCTAGAGTCTCATAGTTAAATTTTGAGTTGTTTAGGAATCAAGAGGGTGTTATAGATCTAAGAAGATACTCTTAAAAGTGTGTTGCAAGATAGTATGAATGTTGAGTCACATATAGACCTTTAAACTCATGGAGTTGGTTAGATAGTAGAATGTTAAAGTCAGGGGCCAAATATGTATAAACTGGACATTGGGAAGGTATACTGGGCCATTTAACTCTCATAAATGTGGCATATTTATATCTATTGTTTTGTATAATACTTACTGTTATAAGAGAAGGAACCATCTGTTGGTCTGAAAGGGGAAACTTCTGGGGGGAAGAGGGTGGAAGGGTGGGATAGGAAGGGGGAATAGGGAGGGGTTTGTTACTGAGATGTAACTTGAAGAAAAAAAATAAAGTATTTTAAAAAAATAAAAATAAAATATGTTCAAAGCAAAAAAAAAAAAGTGGACATGTGTGTAGATGACTCTACACATTTGTTTTGCTATTTTTAGCTTGGTTTTAACACAGTACTCTATGTAGTTGCTGTAACAGTTCTTTTTACACATTGTTTTTATGATCCATTCATGTCGTAGCTGGAGCTGCATTTTCTTTGTTTTCACTGCTTAAGAACATTTCAATTATGTGAACAGATCAAAATTATTTATCCTTCTGTACATTTGTGCTCTCCAGACTTTCCCTGTGTGAGTCACAGTCCAGGGCGTTTAGTCTGATACATATTTTTGAGTTTAAAAAACATGTGTTATGTAGCTGAATTGATGGTTCGTAAATTAAATGACTGACTTCACAGAGTAATGCCTACTTATCTCCAAAGCAGCACTTTACACTCTCCCTACTTTAGGAGTGCTTTATTTCGCACCTTCAACCATACCTAGCAGTCAGATTTTCTATGTAACATCAACTTTACAATGTACACTTCTAAACTGTACAACTCAATTGTTTTTAGTATATTCACAGAGCGATATACCCATCACCACTATTATATTCTAGAAAATTCCTGTTTCTTTAAGAAGACTGTATATAGAAGCATTCTATTTCCATTCTCTTCCTCTGACCATAATGAATGTACTTTTTGTCTCAATGGGCTTGCCTACTTTGTACTTACAAATGCCACCATATATGAGGCCCATTTTGGCTTCATTCTTTCACTTAGCACATTTCCAAGGACCATCTATGTTAGAACATTGTTCACTATGCCATTTCATTGCCAAATCCACTGTTTGGGCAAAGTAGACTTTATCCACTTTACAATTAATGAATGTAATGGTTCATTTTGATTGTCATCTTGATTCATAAGTACTTAGGAGTTACTGAAGAGATGATTGAGGGAGGAAGATCTATCCTGAATGTGGCAGCAACTTCCAAGAGCAGGTGGCTTGGTGCATCAGATCCCCTGGAACTGGAGTTGCATATAGTTGTTAGCACCCATGTGGGTGTTAGGAATCAAACCCAGACTCTCTGCAAGAGCAGCCAGTACTCTTAACCAATGAGTCATCTTTCCAGCCCAAGTTTAAAAAACATTTTTTTTGAAGTCTTAACTTATCTATGTTTTCTTGTGTCATTTCTGTTTTTGGTATCATTCTTGTGAGCTGTCCACCTAATCTTTTGTCATGAAATTTCACTCATGTCTTCTTTTCCTTCTCCCTCTATGTCTCTCCCCCACTTTGTTGACAGTTTTAAAATCCATGTGTATTAATTTTATAAAATAATGGACTTTACTATTATACACACACACACACACACACACACACACACACACACACACACATCATTTATGATGTACTTTGCTCATACCCTCCCTCCCATTACCTTTTTTTGTTCTCTCCCTCTCCTCCACTGGCTCCCTTCCTCGTCTCAGCTAGTCCTGCTTACATTTTATATCTTATTTTTTCTAAGCTCTAGATTCAACATGATAGAATAACATAGTATTTATCTTTCTGAGTCTGTGCTAATGTGTTTAACATGATGATTTCAAGTTTTCCATCGATTTTCCTGAAAATTTCTGATCTATGTCGTCTCTTTCTCCTCTTTCTCTCTTCAGTTCTTCTCTCTGTCCCCCCACACCTGTTCTAGTACTAAACTGCTCATGTCCACAGCCTTGGAATAAAATTTAGGATATCAAATTTAAATTTAAAACTAAATGCTTTCTTATTATCTGCAGAGGCATTCAGGGTTTAAGCTTCCTGCTCATTGAATTGCATTTCTAAAACTTTGTCCATTTTTGACAGACTTTTAGTTTTTATTGTCAGAAGCTTATTCGATCTTATTTTTTCAGTCTCTCTTAGATCACTAATTATCTTCTCCATTTTCTGCCCTTTCATGTCTTTTCCCTATTTGTCTAAGTAGTCTTTAGAAAGTTAATATTTTACTAATCTTTTCAAATGGCTGTATTTTGCTTTTGCTAAGTTTCTTTTTCATCCATACACTAACTCCCATGACTCCTACATCTCTACTTCTTGACTCTATAGGTACCTTTGTGACAATTGCTTATTGATACCAACCTAATTTTAAGTAAGAATTGTATTGTTCCATTTGCTTTATGCCACTAAACCTTTCCTACCATAACCACCCTCCATTTTAAAATTCTTTCTACAGTTTTTACTCATCAGTTTGTTTATGGGGCTTCTAACTCTGTAGCTTCAGTTTCTCTGTCCCTAGTGCCTAGATCCAAACTCTACATTAGATCCCATAAGTGCTTCTTCCTGAGAAGTCCCATAGTCACTCAAATGATGTCCCAAACAAGCCACTGCACCATTGCTCCCATAATCTTTTCATCCACTTCTCACATTTTCATTTAGACACATGCCAGAATCTTCAAAGCAAGTCTCAGAAGTCCTTCCACACTCTTTACCTCCTTGATCTTATCGTTTCTCTCCGAAATTTCACAATAGCCTTCTTCCTGGTTGTCCTGTTCCTTCCAGACTCCTCAGTCTAGCCAGCTCACCTCCTTCTGAAGACTCATGCTTTGTGTAGTTTTACTACACAGGAACACACTGCTTTGTAATAGAAATCTCTTCATTGATTCTAAGAAAATACTAAATTTCCTCAACTCGACATACAATGTCATTCAGGGTCATTTCTTCTGCTTCTTGTTTCTCTCTTTCTACCCTGCCTGTTAGACTTCTGGTAATATTAGACTGCAGTTCTCTGAATTTGCCATTTCACACCCTGAATTTCCTAATTAAAAAAAAAAGAACAATTTCCTGGTGAGATCCTACTTGTCTCTTGCAGATCATTTAAACTCCATGCCGTCCATGAAGTCTTCCACAGAGCTCAGGGAATATCTGTTTAGGTTAAGTCAAATTTCTCTATCAGTCAGTACACATAGACATTTTATCATTATACAGAAACTACGTACAACTAGATTGAGAATTCCTTAAGGGCAGGGAAAATTTATTATACACCGAAAACACCCAGAGTTTAATGTACAGTAGAATTCAGTTCAAATGTTTGTTTGCTGAGGAGTGGGCTGTAGTCGCATTTCCCCCTCATTTCATGGCATGACTGCACAGGAGGTGCAGGGGCCCGATGGAGAACAGCAGAAGCTGAATTGACCACAGAGGGTTAAGGGAAACAGAAAAAACTCTCCCTTTTCCCTTGTCTCATCTGGCAACTTGAATCCCAGGAAAGAGATTAGAAAGTTTGTTACCCAAAGAGCATGATTTGAGAATGAAGTGTCAGACATGGGAAATGGAGATTCCAGACAAGGACAATACTTGACATGTGTGCCCTCAAGGAGAGACACATTTTCAGTTTTAGAAGAAGAATTAGAAGCAGGGATTGGGAATGATCAGGGCTTCAAACAAACTAGGCTAAGGATTAGGGCCCATTTCAAATCTGCCATGTGTTTCTGCTGGGAACTGGGATGGGGCAAGTGTAGATGGTGAGACTAAGGGAGATGTGACAATGACTACAAGAGCTCGTCAGAGGCTAGGCTAGGCTAGCCTAGGCCTTGTAGGTACGTACTAAGTGTATAGGCCACATCTCTACACTTAGGGGGAAGACGCCTTCAAAACTAACCAGCCTGGGCCTACCTGGCTTCAGCGACGGCCTGTTCTGGGCAGTTCATCCCTAAAATACCCTAGTCTTCAGTTCCTATCATTTCTTGGTCAGAGGCAGTCTTAATGAAGACCCATACTTTCCAACCATATGGGTTTAGGCCAGTCCATCAAAGAGCTACCTGTTTTTTTGTTTTTATAGTGATGGTCTCAATTGGATTTGGGAGGCATCACAGTATTATCCAAAGACTACCTCAAACGCATGTGAGAGAGCTTGGGACTTGCAAACACAAACCCCATGATCTTCTGCTGAGTTCTTCAAACTGACAGGTTTCTTCCTTTAGGCCCTGGCAGCAACACTGCTGAGCTGCCTTCTGCCTTAGTACTCCGTTGGGGATGTACCTGACACACACAGACACAAAGTGGCCCTTCACTTCCGTTCAGAACGAAAGCAGCACCGCTGGCTGTCAGAGCCACATCCCAATTATACTTTATTATGATCCCTTTTGGAATGGGGGTGTGGTCTTAATCTTCATATGGTTTTCTGGTGGAGGTTTGTTTAAGTCTAATGTCAGGCTGATTTATTACAGCATTGGTGTAAATCTAGATTTTAGAAGAGAGAAAAAAGATCAATGAAAGGATGCCAGCAGAAAGCTACAAAATAACCCAAGGAACCAGTCTTGAGAGGTAATTTGGTAAAGTTTACATGTTTGTTTTCGCATACCTTCACAGGGTTAGAATGACAAAAGAAGAAATGAGGCTGGAGGGGAAGGACTAAAAACACTACTGAGTTTCCGAGCCTACTGCATTGGAACCATGAAGCTTCTAGGTTCCGAAACTGTATGAAATGTTCCTCAACTTGCCTGATAGTCCAAACAGGGGAGCCACTGTTCTGCTTGCTGTGCAAATACTGAGACTACTTTTCTACAAGAGAGATAAAAACAATAGTTCACATAAAGCCTGTGACTTCTGCCTGTTGGTTTTGCTACATCATCTCACTGCTACAATGATTCTTCTCTGCAAAACGCCCAATACTTGAGATTGGTTCTTCTAAACAAGAGACTATCATCAATTCTGATGCTGCTGCAAGAGTTTCTGTGTGGCATGGACATATTAACCGTCAAGACCCAATCACTGCTGATCTCTGAGCTTAAACTGATGGACTTCAGTTTTACATGTAGCAAGAAGCAAGTGAGTCAGTAAAAGAGCATATCTCCAGCAGCATTTAATTAATTCCTGTTCCTTCCAAACAAATGGCATGGGACACTGTTTAATCATGAAAGCAAATAAATCAGAGAGTAAAGTTTTCACCAAATCCACCACTCTCACCATGTAATTATTTATCTAATTCACGTCATGCAGTTCTTGTTAAGAACTGACTTCTCTGGACTAACTAGTCAAATGGAAAGTCATTTTGGGGTTTGATCCTCATTCATTTTCCACCAAATATCCAAATTCATTTCCAATTCACACAAAAAATGCAAGTTTCACCTAAATCAGTTTTCTACAAGCTAAACGTCCCTCCTATACTCAGATGTGATTGTAGAACTGCTTTGATCTTTATTCCCAAATTTATTGCTCTGTGTAATCCATGACAAAATGTAATGTGATTTACTGTATCTCTGTATGACAGCCCAGCAGCTGACAGAACTTAATAATTTAGCATCAGGAAAAAAACCCTCCTGGCACCAAAGTATACAGATCATAATGGGGGCGCTTCAGTGTCAGTTTACGATGACGCCTATACAAGCCAATCTTAAGAACTTCAAAACAATTCTTTTTTTTAATGTTCTTAATGAAGGAGATTTTTATTCCTTAAACATGCTTTGTAGCTGCAAGCAAGTCATTTTGGAACATTTTGCTTTTGTTCTCATTAAAACAATGTGGGACCAGTCAAAGACTGGTGGCTCTTTCTCAAAGAAAAATACTAATTTCCACTAAACAAAGGATCATGAAACATGGAGATCCTGAAAATTCCTTGCAAAGCACATTCACATTCATGTTCTGCTACACAAGAGATGGCACTGTATGCACAGCTATACGAAAGGAAGGGGATGGAGACATCTCAGGAGTCACTAGCTGCGGCTAACTGACATTCCCTCCCTATGAGGAATCCGCAGTCAGGAGGAGAAACATCAGGCCAGATGCCCTCAGATCTCTTTCAGTGTGAAACTCCTCTGATCTGTAAGATTTTAAGTTTTCTTCTCATTTTTAAAGTCAGTTTTCTTTAATATTTTTGAGTTATATTTAGTCCATGTATAAGATGTCTGCCTGCGTATATGAAATGTGTACCCATGTGTGCCTCATTTCTGTGGGAGCCATCTGCTCTGGAACTGAAGTTATAGAAGGTTGTGAGCCACCTCGTGGGTGCTGTGAACTAAACCCTGGTATTCAGCAAGAGCAGCAAGTGCTCTTAACCATTGAGCCCTCCAGCCCCTTTTTCTTTCTAAAAAGAGAAATTTAATGTCTATATAGTTGCATGCTCAGATGTACAAAATTAATGGAAGAAAGCTCCTAAATTCATCCCTGCCCCCAAACAGAGCTAATTTTACAGTACGGGCAGAGACATACATTTAATGGGTTCAGTAGACGAGGTGCTACTACCCTCACTAGACCAGTCTCTGGGCCTTCTAAGGCAAGTCTCTAAAACAAACCTGACCTGCCTGTGTGGAGTCATCAACCATCCATTTTTATTCTGATTTCTGAACTTCAAGTGAAAAACATCACTGTGAATTGGTAAGCATGCACTTTTTGGGCCCCTACTACATCCCTCCCATAAGTGCTTCTGCTAGTGAATCGGCACCTCACACCTCCAGAGACGCCTGGAGAACAGGTCCGGGGAAAACCACTTGTTTTTCTTTTTGATTCTGATGCTCAGACAGGGTTTGAAAACTGTTCTGCGATAGAACTGAACCATGTTTATAGTCTGTACAGAACTAGCACTTTGGAGTAGCCTGGTGCTGCTGATGACAAACCAAATCTGTTATCTTACCAACTTGACTTATAAGAAAAACATGATTTTTACTTTTATCAAAGGAATTTTCCATTGTAGGTACCTTTTAAAAACTTGTTACGGATTCCTGTAAGAACTTGAACTTTTATCTCATGGATTCTCTCTGCGTCACTCTCTTTTTCTTTTTTGCCCGTAAGGCAACAGGTGGAAAGCTCAGCTGACTCTGACTTGCTAACAGTCTGGAACACAGGCACACTTTTCCCCCTCTATTTTTCATAATTTACCTGACTTGCAAACAGTCTGGAATACAGACACATTTGTTTTCTATTTTTCATAATTTACTTGCTGAAGAGGCAAGAACTGTTTAAATTCACTTGACTTGCCAAAGTTGTAATATAAATGTTTTATCCTAAGTAGACCCACATGATGGTCTCTTCAACTAGTTCATTCTGTCCCTTTAAAACTTGATGTGAAATTAAGAGAAAATGTTTTCTAAGCACAACTCCCACAGTCTCTGGCATATTTGTAAATACCTGCTAATAAAACAGAGTTCCCCTTGACAGTTCAGACAACATGCTTCAAATCCCAGCATAGAGAGCTGGGAACATGAGCTGGCAGCCGTCTCCCAAATCTACCTCATTACTGTTCTATCTAGACTCTTAAGTGTCTCCCACTCACCTCTAGCATAAAGGCCAACAATTCAAGGTTTATGCCAAATCAAGGAGTCTCAGGCCAAGGAATTTGGGTTTTATCACGGACATAGTGGACTGTTGGAGGGCTGTGAGCAGGGAGCAAAGCAAATATTGATGTGAAAATGACTCCTTGGAACTGAGGGGAGGGGACCAGCAAGAGCACAGGGAACTGTGGGAGGAGTCAAAAAGAACTGTGGCCAGTGGCCAGGACTCTGTGTAGAGTCCTAAGGCAACCACAGTCTTGAGGAAAAAAGGCAGTAAAGTAGGGCTAGTCTAACATCTCTTTCCGAGAGAAGAATCCGCATTATGGCAAATAAAAAAGAGGAAATGAGTGCATTCAGAGCCTGTTTCCTCTCATCCACCCTTCTGCTGTCTCTCATAGTACACTGGAATCCAGACAGACTTGAGAGTTCACTTCCCCAGCAGTGGTTCTTGCGGCCAAAGCCTTAGCTATGGGTTCCCTGTCAGAGTACCAGGTAGAAGGAGAGGAACTGACAGATCTGAGAACTACAGGAGCCACCTGAATTCCTCAGAAAGTGAGGACAGAAGGCTACCTTTGTCTGGACATGAGGCCAATCTCACAAATTCTCTTGCTTTTTCTTCCATTTTCGACACTCTACATATCACTTGCAAACTTTCTTTCGGACAACGAAGCTCAGTAGTCCTGAGCTTTCACAGAGCTGCACAGGCATCACCCTTATCCCAATCTCTTCTTCATCACCCCAAAGGAAACCAGCTACAACTAAGCATCATGGGACACTCAGCTGCTGGGAGCCCATGCTCCACTTCCTGGTGCTGTGAGTTTGACGGTTCACAGAATTTCCTATAAAGGGCAATGTATGATACGTAACTTTTTGTGTCTAGTTTATTTAATCTCCTTAACAATTTCAGAGCTTAGTCACATCTTAGCCCACATCAGCATTTCATTCCTTTTTTCTATCAAAATACTATTTCATTGCATGGGAATATCAAATGTTATATACTTATTAGAGCACGGATATTTGGGTTGTTTCTGCTCTTTACTGTTATGAATCATGCTGCTGTAAACATGAATATATTATATATATACTTTTGTGTAGATGTGTCTTCACTGCTCTTGGAATACACTAATGGGTCAATGTGCTGAGTCCTAAGGTAAGTCTTTAACTGACTGTGGTACTGCTGAACCATTTCCAAAGAAGCCACACCAGTGGATACCCTTGGCCGTCAAAGTACGAGGGTAACTTCTCCACATCTCTTTCCCCACACTGTGTGGCCTTGCCATAGCCCTTCTGTATGGCAGTGGTACGAGCACTTACCTCCTATTGGATTTGTATTTCATGGTGATTGTGGACATCTCTGGATGTGCTTACAGTTGATTTTCTTGGAGGGCTGTCTACTCAGAACCTCTGTTCATTTTTAAGTTAGGTTATCTATGTTGTTGCTTTTTTAGTTGCAAAAGTTCAGTAAGTATCAGACTTTTATCATACAGAAAGTTTTGAAGTATTGCCTCTATTTTGTGAGCTGTTTCAGTTTCTTTATGGTACTGGGGTCTCTGAAGCACAGAGGTCTTACATTTTGAAGAAGTTTATTTTTCTTTCGTTTTTGTAATCATTGAAATATCTAAATAACTATTGTTTTTTTTCAAGGTGATTAAGATTTTGTAGAATGTTTATTCTGAAAAAAATATACTTTTAGTTTGTAGACAAGTCTGGCAAATACTGACAAATTCAGTTTTTAAGCTGTAAATTGGAAATGTTTTTATGTATCTCATTTTAAAGGATGGATTTTGCTGAATGCAGGATCTCTGTTAATTTCTGATGAGAAATCAATTTTTTTCTTGTTTTAGTTTTTGGAGGCACTAGAGAGTGGATGTAGGACCCTGTGCATGCTAGGCAAGGGTTCTGACGCTGTGCTGTGCTCCTATATCCCTTTTATTGTGAGAGCATCTCATTAAGTTGCTGAGGTTGGTGCCTCAGCCTCCTGAATGGCTGGGGCTATGGACATGTGATTCTCCCGCCTTGGCCCCCTGAGTAGCTAGGGTTACAGTCCTGTACCAGCAGGCCTTATTTCTTCAGAAAATTCCTTTTATTTCTTTGAACACAGCATAGGTTCCTCAGGGACAAGCCCTTCTGATTCCAGTGCTTCTCTCCCTGAGTTAACACTTGATGCTTCACATGCCTTATTCACATGCCTTATTTACATGCCTTATTCACATGCCAAATAGTTATTTGAATGAAAACTGGTTATCCTGAATATTATAAATAGTCGTTCTGGAAATACAATTTTCTTCTCCTTTTCACTAGAATCAGTTGTTGTTTCTGGGGATTTATGTTAAGTTATTGTTTATTTAGAGACATTTCTGAACTAATATTGTAAAGTCCATTTTCTTTGTCACATGTAGCAACTGAAGTTTATGCTTGGCTGATGGGTGGTTAGGTAATGATGCTCAGATACACTTAGAAATGGTTAGAAATGCTTAAGTGTGTTACGCAGTCATCACAATGTCTAACTTTTTATAGTAATTCCTGAGTATATCTGTGTAGCAGACTGTATTTTTGAAAGATGATCACATACTCTTTCTTTTACATGATATCAATAGTCCATAAGGAGTTCTCATTGCTTGAGTCCAAATAGAACAAAACCATATTTAAAAGAGTGCCAGAAATAATACAGTTTTATTTCAAAAACTAGTTGAAAAGGTGATGTAGATTCCACTTGGTTTTATGTACCAGGACATGAAACTTGTACAGAGTGAGCCAACATGATAGATGCTCAGTTATCCTGAGAACTATCGAGAGGGACCACATCAAGACAGAGGTGTCAGGAGTCCAGTTATTTGTAGCTTACTTGGCAAAAGTCCAGGAATGCAGGTGAAGAAGTTGAGATAACCTTAGCGACAGCTACTTTCTGAGTGCAACCATGACATATCTTAAGCAAGATTTATCCTAAATCAGTTTCAAATCCACTCCCAAATTCTAAACCCACAGCAATGGCTAAGCATGAATATTATGGTTTAAAGTCATGATGTATTGTTTTGTGATGATTTTGTTATGAATTTGACAAGGGAAATAACAAATGAAGGATTGAAGATTACAGCAGAGGTATATCCTGGTGTGTGTATAATATTACCATTTCTCTTCCCTATCATGCATCTTTTGTTGACCTTTCTATTTGGCCCTGGATGTTCTCAAACTTATGGCAATCCTCCTGCTTCTGCCTTCTGAGTGCTGGGATTACAGGCACACACTGTCATATCCTGCTTATGCATCATTTTAAGGTAGAAAAGGTGTTAGCAAGTGGTTAGAATAAAAGTGTCTCACATTTATGCTTCAAGATGAAGCTAAAACAGGTGTAAGGTGAACTTGTATCTCACTAATCATTCCTTAATGTATTGAGGGTTATATTATTTACTTGAAATGTAGTTTGCTACACTACTTAACCAAGCACCATATGGTATCACAAAAAGTAAAGACCCTGGTCATGCTATCTTTAAAAGGATCACTGCTAGGCCATTCATATGAGCAGCTCCTCACTACAGTCACTTCTATTTTTAGGCCCTATTCACCGAGTTCAATGTCTTAGTGCTTGCTTATGGAAAGAACATGTTTATGAAGCACTGAGAAGTGTTGCTAAGTTTGAATTTTCACACAATGAAATTTAATAAAGTTAAATACTACTACAGATTATGTAATATATCCTAGGTGTGAGCTAGTCCACAAAAACAGAAATGCTTTGAGCTGATCGCTGTAATACCTCGTTGCTTACTCAGACAGATGAAAGGGCACTAACCCAAGGCTCCTGCAGAAGACTCTGTACCTTTACAAACCTTTCAGTATGGCTCAAGAGAGAGCTGGATTAATTATCTAAAATTTCTAAAGATATGTTTTATCTGGTCTATCTAAGCCAAAATATATGTTAGCTTAAGTAAATATAAGAGGGCTTTGAATTCTGTTTCACAAATTAAATGTCTCCATGTTCATGACACTTTTGTATTCTAAGCCTCTGAAGCTTGTTTTGTTTGGGGTTGGGGTGGTTCAGTGCATAGTAGAACATATGGTTCGCATATGTGAGCCCCCGGGTTAGATTCCCAACCTCAAAGCTTAAACCAAATGGTGTTCAGATAGTCTTCCTTGTTAATATAGGTAAATAAATCTAGTCACTCAGCACATATGTTTGCATCACTGTATCAACTACAAAATCTCTAGAAGAGACATGAGGAAGTACTTCACTCATATTTGTTTTTGCTTAACATACTGAATTTAATTTTTTCCTACTAAGTATATGTCTGATGACATCATTTAAAAATCCCTTATCTGAGTTTAAATTACAAAGAGCTACATTTGGGGCTAAGTGAAAAAAATTATTGGTGCTTTACAAATAATTTAAAATGCACTTATATATAAAGGAAATATATAATTTATAATCAAAGCTGGATGACACTTGAGAATGAAGGAATAATAAGAATGAGAGTGAGATCTCCCATGCTCATGGATAGGTAGGGTCAACATAATAAAAATGGCCATCCTACTGAAAGCAATACACAGATTCAATGCAATTCCTATCAAAATACCAACACAATTCTTTACAGATCTTGAAAGAACAATTCTAAACTTCATATGGCTCTGTCCCTCATTTTTTGATTGGATTATTTGGTTTCTTGGCATTTAATTTCTTGAGTTCTTTGTACATTTTGGATATTAGCCCTCTGTCAGATGTGGGGTTGGTGAAGATTTTCTCCCAGTCTGTAGGCTGCTGTTTTGTTCGAATGACAGTGTCCTTTGCCTTACAGAAGCTTTTCAGTTTCATGAGGTCCCATTTATTGATTGTTGATCTCAGGTCCTGAGCTGTTGGTGTTCTGTTCAGGAAGTTGTAGCCTGTGCCAATGAGTTCGAGGGTTTCTCCCACTTTTTCTTCTAGTAGATTTAGTGTGACCGGCCTTATGTTAAGGTCTTTGATCCACTTGGACTTAAGTTTTGTACAAGGTGATAAGTATGGGTCTAGCTTCATTCTTTTACAAATGGACATCCAGTTGGACCAGCACCATTTGTTGAAGATGCTGTCCTTCTTCCATTGTGCCGTTTTGGCTTCTTTGTCAAAAATTAGGTGGCCATAAGTGTATGGGTCTATTTCTGGATCTTCAATTCGATTCCACTGATCTACTGGTCTGTTTCTATACCAATACCATGCTGTTTTTTACAACTATTGCTCTGTAGTACAGCTTGAAATATGGAATAACAAAAACCCAGAATAGCCAAATCAATCCTGTACAATAAAAGAACATCTGGAGGTATCACTATCCCTGATTTCAAGCTGTACTACACAGGAACAGTAATAAAAACAGCATGGTACTGGCATAGAAACAGAACAGTTGATCAATGAAATTGAATCGAAGATCCAGAAATAAACCCACACACCTATGGTCACTTAACTTTTGACAAAGAAGCCAAAACTGTACAAGGGAAAAAGGACAGCATCTTCAACAAATGGTGCTGGTCTAACTGGGTGTCAACATGTAGAAGGATGTAAATAGACCCATATTTATCACCTTGCACAAAACTTAGGTCCAAGTGGATCAAAGACCTCAACATAAAACCGGGCACATTAAATCTAATAGAAGAGAAAGTGGGGAAAAGCCTCAAACTCATGGGCACAGGTGACAACTTCCTGAACAGAACACCAACAGCTCAGGCACTAAGACCAACAGTCAATAAATGGGACCTTATGAAACTGAAAAGCTTCTGTAAGGCAAAGGACACTGTCATTAGAACAAAATGGCAGCCTTCAAACTGGGAAAAGATTTTCACTAACCCCACATCTGACAGAGGGATAATATCCAAAATACATAAAGAACTCAAATTAAACATCAAGGAACCAAATAATCCAATCAAATAATGGGGTAGAGAGCTAAACTGAGAATTCACAAAAGAGGAACATCTAATGGCCTTGAGACCCTTGAAGAAATGCTCAACATCCTTAGTCATTAGGGAAATGCAACTCAAAACAACTCGGAGATTCCATCTTACACCCATCAGAGTGGCTAAGATCAAACACTCAAGTGAGAGCACATGCTGGTGAGGTTGTAAAGAAAGGGGAACATGCTTACATTGCTGATGGAAATGCAAACTTGTACAACCACTATGGAAATCAATCTGGCAGTTTCTCAGAAAATCCAAATAGTTTTTTTCTCAAGACCCAAATATACCACTCTTGGGGATACACCCAAAAGATGTCCCACCACACCACAAGGACATTTACTCAACTATGTTCATAGTAGCTTCATTCGTAATAGCCAGAAACTGGAAACAGCCCAGATGTTCTTCAACTGAAGAATGGATAAAAAAAAAACAAAAAAAACAAAAAAAAACCTGTGGTATATTTACACAATGGATTACTACTCAGCTGTCAGAAACAAGGAAATCATGCCATCTGCAACCAAATAGATGGAACTAGAAAAGCTCATCTTGAGTGAGCTAAGCCAGTCTCAGAAAGATACACATGGCATGTACTCACTTATAACTGGATATCAGCTACATAGTACAGGATAACTATCCTACAACCCATGTTCCAAAGAAACAGGAACCTAGCATAACTATCCTATGAGACACTCCACCAGCAGAAGATCAAAACAGATGCACACATAGTCAAACATTAGGTGGAATTCTGGAAGTCATGTGAAAGAGAGGGAGGAGGATTGAGAGACCTGGAGGAAACAAGAACACCACTGAAGATCAACAAACCAACCAATCTAGGTCCTTAGAAGCTTACAGAGACTGAAACACTAACTGATCTTCCACGAATAGAGGACAGGAGGACCAGTCTTCAGTCAAGGGTATAGGAGTAGCTGCACTCCCCTGCTACAACCTCCAAACGAGCTAAGAAAGAAAGAAAGAAAGAAAGAGAGAGAGAGAGAGAGAGAGAGAGAGAGAGAAAGAGAGAAAGAAAGAAAGAAAGAAAGGAAGGACGGAAGGAAGGAAGGAAGGAAGAAAGAAAGAAAGAAAGAAAGAAAGAAAGAAAGAAAGAAAGAAAGAAAG
>CAJQZJ010033741.1:398177-413209 GCA_907164525.1 Lophiomys imhausi | reverse complement strand
AAGAAAGAAAGAAAGAAAGAAAGAAAGAAAGAAAGAAAGAAAGAAAGGAAAGGCATATACAGACTAGACCTAGGTCTCCCTATACATATATAGATGAAAGAGACTTGATCTTCATACAGATCCCTTAGCTAGTGGAGCAGGGGTGGGGGGTTGTTCTCTATTATAGACTCTGTTGCCTGTTAGCAGAACATCTAACTCTAGCTGGGCTGCCATGTCAAGTCCCAGTGTAAGAGGAAGCCCTCAGCCATCATGTGATCGATGAACTTAGGGGGGTTGATATGTGGGCCCCCCTCACTGGAGTAGAAGGAGGTGAAGGAGGGGGAAAAAGGGTGGGAGGGTGGGACTGGGAGGGTAGAAGGGAGGGGACTGTGATTGAGATGTAATTTGAATAATTAATACAAAAAAAGAATGAGAGTGAAAAGGGCTAGAGATATAGCTCTGTTAGTAGACTGTGTCTAACATGCACAAATCCTGGGTTCACCCTCACAACAGAAAACTAGGCATGGTGGTACACACTTGTAATTCTAGCACTCAAAAGGTTGAATAAGGAAGACCAAAAGTTCAACATCATCTTAGGGTACATACTGAGTTTAAGACCAGTCTGCGCTACCTGAGACCTTATCCCAAAAAAGTTATGGAGGGGAGAGGAGCTGGGGAAATGGCCCCATCAGAGTGTTTGTCTCAAAAGCATGAGGATCTGAGTTTGATGCCCAGAACCTACATTGAAAAATATCTAGGTGTTCTGTACTTATAATCCCAGCACATGAAGCTGGAGACAGGCAGATACCAGGAGCTCCTTGGCCAGCTGGAATAGCCTATTTGATGAGCTCCAGGACAGTGGAGACTGAAAAAAAAGGCAGATGATGCCTGAAGAAAAACATGTGGTGGTTGTTTTCTGGCCTGTGTGTATAAGTACACGCGCGCATGTGGACACACACACACACACACACACACACACACACACACTACATTGAAAAATAGTTATTGAAACTAAGACACACAGTCTTCCTAAATAGAAGCCATATCTTCAAATTCTATTAATAGAGTTATAGCAAACATTATCATAAAATTTGAGGCTCCAGTCCATTTATTAAAAGACAAATCCTGTATACGCCATCCTTAAAGATGAGGAGTCATAAAATTCTCACCACCATCATCACTTTAATGTGTTTTAAATTATTTCACTATTTCTTCCACTAGTACAAAAATCTCACTAGTGGTATAAATTCTAGGGACTCTGGTGATATTAAGGGTTGTCCTTGTCCATGGATATGGAGGCTAAAAATCAATCAGGTAGAAAGCAGCTGTGAGCAGCATGGAGTAGGGGACAGTGAAGGGCTGGGAGAATTATGAAAGGAGCAAGAGCTGGAGCGAGCACAGAAGTCACAGTGCTTATAGGAGATCTCATGCATTCTACTCATATATTGACTGTGCATTGATGACTTTAGCATTTTTTTAGCTAGCATATAGAGCATGTCAGAAAAATGTCATTTAGAATGATAAATTCTGACAAGCGTGTAGAATTAACATGGAAGATGAGTGAGGGAAATTTTATTCCTGGAAAACAGCTGATAAACGAAGTATTTCTGTATTTCCTTTTACCTGGCTGAAAATAATCTCTTTGAAATGCACCCAAACAATATTTTGCTAAAAAAATTGGAATTAAGCAAGATGTGATGTTAAAGAATCTGATTTTGATTTGCCTAAAATCAAAATAGAAGTCCTCACATCGAAGCAGCTTCTCCTGCATCACATCAGATCTCTTCTCAAATGTCTTAGCAGCTATGCATTATTTTCCACAATTTTAGGCTGCATATTTTATAAAAAAGCAGAAAAATATTTTGTTTTATTCTATATGGTATCACTTTTTTGTGAAATCAAAGCTCAAGAATTATTCTTTTTGAAATGTTTCATTCTTATTTTAGGGAGATCACTTAAGATCTAGCCGGCTATCTATTCAACAACTTTTATCATGTACCAGACAGCATTCTAAGGACAGGGCAATCTACAATGAATAAGTAAAATTAATTACAACAGTAAAACTAAGAGTTGAGAAATGTAGCCAGACATGGGACAGCAGACCTTTAATCCCAGCACTCAGGAGGCAGCGACAGGCCAGTCTTGTCTACACAGAAAGACCCTGTCCACACATAAATACATTGAAATAGGGCTGGAGAGATGGCTCAGAGGTTAAGAGCACTGGCTGCTCTTCCAGAGGTCCTGAGTTCAATTCCCAGCAACCACATGGTGGCTCATAACCATTTATAGTGAGATCTGGTGCCTCTTCTGGCCTGCAGGCATACATGCAGAACACAGTATACATAATCAATTAATCAACCAGTCAATCAATCTTTAAAAAATCATTGAAACAATTGAGAAATATGTGGAATAAAAAGGCAAGGTATCATAACACAAAATGATAGGGCACGGGGAAGCAATATGGTAGATAGGATGTGGTTTTGAGAACTGAGGTGGAACTCCAGACAGAGGCAAAGAAAGCAGACAGGCCTTAGCTAGGAGTTGGTCATAAATAGCAGCAGAACCACTTGCTGGAGCTTTGTAACTGAAGGAGGAAGGGAGGAGGCAAGCTGGAGGATAAAGGTTAAAGAGTTTTCATTTTACTCTTAAAATGAAGAGAAGCCACAGGAAGGTTTGGAGTAGGAAAATAACATGATCACAGCCCTTTCCAAAAGAATCTGTTTGATGTGCAACAAACTATCAAAGGGAGTGAGTGTGCAAACAAGTAATTTAGGTAGGAGTCACTTCACCATCCAGTCAAGAGCTAAGAATGCTTGCACCAGGGGGATCATGTGTGGAATGAGGGGATTCAGGAGCTGGGTGGGGATGCACGCCGTGAGTCCCAGCACTTGGTAGGCAGAGGCAAGCAGATTTCTGTGAACTTGGGAGAATCAAAAGTTTTCTTTCAGAGACATTAAATGGGAGAGGCCTAGTATAATTTCAGAGCAGAATCTTAGGAAGAATGTTGGCTACACACGTTTAGAGCTCAGGAAAGAAAGGATTAGAGACACAAAGTGGATATCAGCAGCAGGCAGGCACTCATGGCTCTGAGATTGGCCATAATACCTTAACAAGTGAGGAAAGGGCCTTAAGGGCGTGTGAAGATGAGGTGGGGCCTGTAAAGATGCTGGAGTAGGTGAGGCTGCTCAGTGAGAGGCTCATAAAGATGGTGGTGTTGCTCCGAACTGGTGATGTGAGTGGGATTCATCAGAGAGGATGGCGACTAGCTGTGTCCAGGGGACTGAGGGGTTAGTTGAGATGAAGACTGGGCATCCCGTTCAGTTTAGAGATTATCTGTTGGTCAGATCAATGTTTCTGTGTACTGACATGACTAAGGACCCCATTGCCATGGATGAAGAAAGGGAGAGGAAGTGAGAAGGTGGTCTTTCAGAAGACTGTGGTGAAGAGAAAGAGCCGGTGCAGCGATGGAAGGTCAGGGCGGATGGCAGCAGAGCATTATTAAAGTTGAATAAGCACTGTCTGGCCCTGCAGCTGCTTCCCGTATATGTTTACAAGCTGCTTGCAAGCGCAGAGTCTCTACAGGTCCTGCTAATTTAGGGCTTTGAGTGGATGTGTCACTTCTGGGTCAATGCACAAAGGCTGGGTATGGTTTCTTCACACTGTCTTTTATACAATCACTCAGTGACCCAGGAGTAAAAGCAATGAGTTTCTCTGCCAATCAACACATTATTTATAATATGGAATGTGTTAATTAATCAAATTAAATGATAACTATTGAATCAGTTTATTCTATGAAAATGGCACCTTATGTATGGTTTTACTTAACAATAAAACTCAGTTTTGCTCAGTTACACTACTGAAATTTTGGGGGTCATTTTATTACTACAATACAATTTGATAGTTTTGATCAACAAAATTTGATATTTTACTTTTAACTTTATTGTTTAATATTATTATTACTGTTATTATTACACATATATGCATGTATGATGTGTGGGATACGTGCACACCATGATGTACATATGGAGTGAGGTCACTTTGTGGAGTTTGTTATCTCCCTCTACATTTACTTGAGTTCTAGAAACCAAACCAAATTGAAAGGCTTGCAAAGAAAGCTCCTTTATGCTCTGAGCCATCTTGCCAGTCCTACCTTAGCATGGAAGGATTCTTTAATACATAGTACGATATTTTAATGATTTTGGAAATAAGAAATATTGATGAGAAAGGATAGATAGTCACAGGAAAGACAATACTGGACAGGGTTGAGAAGCACAGCATACTGGTGCAGGTGTCAGACAGAGGCACACTTCCAAAGCAAAGTGCCCTCCACTCAAGAAGGAGAGTGGAATATCAAGGTAGATATGATTAAGTAGCAGACTTGTGTTGGGTTGATAACATGGTCTCTGGTGTTTGCTTCCACCTTTTCAATGACACTGAAGTAATTATTTATCTCAGAATAGTAATACAAATGCAACAGGTTTGAGGATGAAAACGGGGCATGGAATTGTTTCAGATAGCAGCAAAATGAACAAACAGCTCTGGTGTTGACGGTCCATTTCAGCCTTTCAGCCTTGAGCTTGACTGAGCACAGTTAACACGTCTCTCCTCTGGAATCATGCTCAGCTTCTCAGATACAGTGGTAGAGAACATGAGGATTTGGCTTGACCAAGGTTAGGGTCTTGCTAGCAATGAAGAGAGGCAAGGAAGCTGAGTACACATCAATGGTGTGACTGAAGTGATGGATAATGGGATCCAAGCTGTGAAGCAGAGACAAGCCAAGTGACAGAAAATGCAAAGTGGAGAGTGAATGGGCTGTGTGTCCCACAGGGTAGAACCTGTTGGGATGAGAAGGTATGAGTTATAAAGGAGAAAGCAGGATGGGTAGAGAGTGGAATGCCTACAACCAAGACTTGAAGGTGGCAAAGTCATAGGAATTTTCAAGGACTCTGGAGCACAGCCATACATGGGCTGCTGCTGAGGAATCATGCTGGTTATAGTCTTTTTACACCAAATTCATCCCATGCAAGTTGTTGGCAGATACATATGTGAAATAACACCAGAATTTCACTAGTGTCATCTACTTGAGTAAAAAAAAAAATTGTTTATATTTCCCAATCTATTTTAAAATGAAAACAAACTTAAGAGACATGCATTTTTTTTGTAATAATAGAACACTTCCTTTTTGGTCTACAGCTATGAACTGAAGTTCTTTACTACCAAAATACATGTAAAGTCATTTTATTTTCATTGAGAAAACATAACTTTCTGTCATTTCTGTTTTAAATCATAACCATATGTATCAAAAGCAATTTTACTTGTTAAAACTATCTTAATCTCTCTTGATTTTTGTTTTCTCTTCCCTCCAGAACAGTTAAATGTTGAGAATGGATTTTTTTTCCTAACAGAGGATTCAAAGTTAAAGAAAAGAATAGAAATGATTTATACCCATTGCATCAAAACAGAACCAAATAGCCCTGAGAAAAGCTTTTCACATCTATCAAAAACAGCAGTCCGCTGTCCAAAAAGGACAAAACTTGGAAGCAGGTAAGTCGACAGCCTAGCTCTGCCAAGACAGGGTAGGCAAGTCCTTCATAATTCCTGTGTTATAATTAATTTCTGTCAGAGAAACTGGGCCAAATGGCTGAAGATTGATGCTGTAATGTATGGAGAGAAATTGGGAACTGTCCAGGCAGCCAGTTGTCTGTCATTTCTTACTTTTGGAAGCTGCTGGCCCTGCACTTCCTGTATAATCAGATATATTTATCCTTCTCAGGTCTCTGATGTGGTTGAAAACTAGATAGCTAGAGTCTCATACCTAAATTTTGAGTTGTTTAGGAATTAAGAGGATGTTTTGGATCTAAGAAGATGTTTTTAAAATGGAGGTGCAAGTTAGGGTGGAAGCTGAGTTGGATATAGATTTTTAAACTCATGGAGATGGTTGCACAATAGAATGTTAAAGTCAGGTGCCACATACATATGGACTGGACATTGGGAATGTATGCTAAGCCTTATAATTCTCATAATTGTGGCCTAATTATTTTTGTTGTTTTGTATTATATTTGTTGTTATAAGAGAAAGCCATTTGTTGCACTGAAAGGGGGAGCTGTTAAGAGGGAAAAGATATATCTTAAACTTGGAAAAAAAAAGGAAGGGGGGGTGAGAGGGAGGAGGGTGGGACCGGAGGGGGGAGTAGGGAGGGGATTATGATTGAGTTGTAACTTGAAGAAAAAAAAAAAAAAAGCAGCAGTCTAATGAGGCTGACAAGGACAGCCAAAGGAATCAAACAGTCACCTATTTCTAAATGAAGGATTTATTGAACTATTTTTGGTTCCTGATTTATATTGTCTCCACCAAAATCCAGCTAGAATAAAATTAAATATTACAATAGAACAACAAAACCTGTTTTATTTAGGGGGAAAAAAAGCAACTTTCCAAGCAAACACCCCTAACCCATCAAACACAATGATGAGACACGCCAGCATCTTTCAGAAGGCAGTGACTTGCAAGCAGTATTATTTAAGCTGACAGGGATTCCTACAGAAGTCAGAGCAATATTTAAAAAGAGAGTATGCACTAAGAAAGAAGTGTATTTCTTTAGAAGTTATTAGGAATAGAAACTTGTTTCAAAATTGCTAGGATTGAAAATCAAAGCAAATACTGTTTTTCTAAAGCTATGTAATGGAGAAGTTAGTCACAGAAAACAAATTCATAGTGTAAACTAAACATAAAACAAAAACCTAGAACAAAATAGTATTTTAAGTAAGGATTAAAATAGTTTATGGTAATCAATTTGGTAGTTTCTCAGAACAATGGGAATAGTTCTTCCTCAAGACCCAGCTATACCACTCCTGGGTATATACCCCAAAGATGCTTCACCATTCATAAGGATGTTTTTTTCAACTATGTTCATAGAAACTTTATTCATAATAACCAGAAAATAGAAACAACCTAGATGTCCCTCAACTGAGGAATGGATAAAGAAAATGTGGTACATTTACACAATGGAGTATTACTCAGCTATAAAAACCAAGGAAATCAAGAATTTCAAAGGCAAAATCTAGAAAAGATCATCCTGAGTGAGGTAACCCAGACCCAGAAAGACACACATGGTATGTACTCACTCATACGTGGATACTAGCCATTTAGCACAGGATAAGTATACTACAAACACAGACCCAAAGAAGCTAAAACTAAGAAGGCCCATGAGGGGAAGCTTGAAACTCAGAAGGGGAAAGAGAAAAGAGAAAAGCAGAAGTAGATGAAGAAAGGGAACTGGATAGGGGAGGGAAAGTGTTAGAGGAAGGTCTTAGAAGTTGATTTCAGTGTTGAGAGATCTGATTACTGCCCTTTCTGAGGCACTCTCTGATTGGTTAATAAAAGTCACTGTTGGCCAATTAGCTGGGGAGAAAGAGTATAGGAAGGTGGGACTTCCTGAGACCACAAAGGAACCCTGGGTTTTACACAGAGGAAGTTCCCTGCCAGGTCTCCAGAGCAGAGGATGTCTGCATGTGAGCTCTGTGAGCCCTGAAGGTATAACAAGCCACATGGCTGGTTGGGATTAGGTGGTCTGGGATTAATTTAAGTGAGCTAATTGAGAGTCTGCCCAGCTAATGGCTAAGCATTGAAACATTAAAAGATTTTAGTATATTTAATTACTGGGAAAATTACTATAGGCCGCCAACCAAGGCAATCCAGGCCTACTAGCCTCCTGTCAAGCCCTGGTGGCTGCCCCTCCAGGCCACTGGCAATTCCACTGGCCTAATATAACAGTTTATAGTTATTAATAAGTATCTGGCAGCTGACCCACCAGACCGCACCACCAGACTGCCCTGCCAGGCCTACAGGCCTCTAAGGTGAGTCAGGCCTGCCAGTCTTCCGCCAGGACATCAGGCGCTGGCTGCTCTGTTGGCTTAATGTAACAATTTATTGTTACTAATAAATATCATTGTTAACAAGGTTGCAGTTTCAGGAAAGGAGTTGGGCATCAGCTATGGGGAAAGAGGGGCAGGTGGTGAATGGGCTGGGTGAAAGATGGGAAATCAAGGTCGGGGTCATCTCTTAGACAAGTTGGAGATCAATGACAAGATAGGTCCCTGGGAGGAGATGGGGATAACTCTAGCTGAGACTCCTATGAGCGGGAGGGAGATATGGAGACTGAAGAGGCCTCCCAATAGCTAGTAGGACTTCTAGGGGAGGGAGGGGATAACCAACCCACATACAAAATATTCAACCCCAAATTTACCCTGTATACAAGATGTGCAGGGATAAAGACAAAGCAGACATTGAAGGAATGACCAACTCATGATGGGCTCAACCTTAGACCTACCCCAAAGGAGAGAGCCAACCCCAATCACTATTAATGATACTCTGTTATGATTACAGATAGGAACATAACATAACTGTCCTCTGAGAACCTCCATGCAGCAGAGGATCCAAACAGAAGCTGAGACTCACTGCCAAACATCAGGCGGAATGTGGGGATCTTGTGGAAGAAGGGGGATATGGAAGAAGGGGGAAAGGATAGAGAGACCAAGAGGAGACAAGAACTCCACAAGAAGATCAACAGAGTCAACTAACCTAGGTCCATGGGGGCTCACAGAGTCTGAACCACCATTCAGAGGGCATGCATGAACTGGACCTAGGCCCCTTACACATATGTAACTGATGGGCAGGTTGGTCATCATATGGGCCTCTAAGCAAGTGAAGCAGGGGCTATTTCTGTCAAGGACTATAAGGCCTACTTTTTGATCACTGCCCCTCAAGGAGACTGAAGTGCCTGGCTTCAATGGAAGAGGAAGTACTGAGACCTGATGTGACTCAATATGCTGGGGTGGGACAGTAAAGGGGGGCTCCCCTTTTCTGTGGAGAAGGTAAGGGGGAATGGGAGAAGGGGGTAGGAGGACAGGACCCAGAGGGGGCTATAATTGGGATGTAAAATGAAAAATAAAATAAAAGTAGTCCATGGTGAAGATTTCCCCTGATCCCAGGTGGCCTATAGTACGTTAGGATAAATGCCCATGGGAGGTTGACTGTCTATGGATCTGGACTATAACTGCTAGAAAAGAGGATCTCATAAGTCAAGAAGCTCTTAGATCAAGTCCAGGGTCATCAAAAAGAACTGAAAGACCAACCGAGCTGGAAACAAGAAATAGGGTGGAGTGGGCTGGTGTATAAAAGTCACTATACAAACTGTTGGCATAGGACCCATATCACAGTCTCATTGGGGAACGAAGAATGTGGTAACAAGCACACACTTGTTCATAAAATACTTATCTTACCAAGAAGGAGCTTCTAGCCTTTGCTAATGGCAACCTATTGGAACTAACAGATGCCTGGATAGCTGGGTAATGGCATGGGACATCAGCAATTCCTCATACAGGTTTCTAGAAGAAAAATATAGAATTAGCCTCTTGTAGCTGCCTGTATCTGAGCAAGCTTCTTAATGCCCCAGAGCTTCAGCATCTCCAGCCTTTTTCAGGGAGTAATAACTTCAAAGAGTTGTTAAGAGAATTAAAAGGGGTAACATATGAAGGTGCCTGACACATGTAGGCACACAAAAAATTCCACAAGGACAATTAGATTTAGGTATGGTTTGTCAGTTGTTTCAATCAATCATTTTCTGAGAATTTCTATAAACAAATAAAGGACAAAATGGAGCACCTGGGTTATCTGACCTTAAAACTGCAGTTATTCATTTGTTGACAGTGTCAACTTCTAATAAGAAAACTTCTACAAAACATCTTGTATTTACTGACTAAATTACTGGGATGGAAATGACAAGAGGAAAGGGGGCAATAGAAAAAAAAGTATTTGCAAACTTATATTCACATCATAAATCTCTTTATCCACCAAATAAGCCTTTTCTTAAAATAGAACAGGATGAGAAAGCATGGAAAATTGAAGTTTGAGAAGACAGTGGTCATGGAAGAGACAGGCAGGATCTTGTTAGGGAAGTTGCCTGTCTAAGGCTGTTAGCTGGTAACAGACAGGCTTTGCTAGAGCCACACCTCTCCCTGCACATGGGTTTAATGTTCACAAGCAGTGTAAGCATTATTTCCTCAGGGAAGCCTTTGAATCTTCAAAATCTATCCATCTGCTCTGTTCTCACAGAGTCCTCTACTTCCCTTCTCAGTGTGGTCATCATGCATATTGTCACCATGTGTTTAACAGACAAGCTAAAGGCACAGGCTCCTGTGGCAAAGTGAGGTGGAACCTCGGCTCTCCGAATGCTGAGCACATCTAAGCCCCTGCAAAAAGGATAAGAACACTGACCTTATGGGGCTGATGGGAGGAAAAAAAGATAAGTCTTTACGTAACTGTCAGACACTTGATTCAATACACGTGGCCCATAAACATAGGCCATTTTCACTAGGAGTCAGTAGGGGCAATTAGAGCAGAGAGTTTAGTTTCAAATAAAATGAAAAGCACAGAATGGTATTCTCTAAAACCACATGGGCTCTGTTCCTTCTCGGACACTAAGCTGAACTGCACACCTATCTACTTAACCATCTTTGAAAGTAATTGTGATTCCATTTCTTAGAGGTAGGTCTTGCTTTGCAGAGTCCAACATGCACTAATTTCAGTTTTCATAGTTTAGTTCAATAAGCTGAATTACCCAAACAACACTGTTTAAATTTCAGTTTTCAAATGTGGTACATTTCCTGTGGTGTAGTTTACTAAACCACTTTCTGATCTTTAAGTGTCTTACTGAGTTCCAGCAATTCTTTATATACACTGAATATATATCCTTTGTCAGGTATACATTTTATGTTTTCTCTTAGCCTGTACCTTGCTCTTCCTACCCCGTACTTTGAGAGTATCTTTGTCTTCCATACAGTAGACCTAGGCCTTAATGGCTAAGCAATCTTTATAGCCCTTCTGGGTGTCTCTGAAGAAAAAAATTAATTTTGATGAAGTCTGCTCTGTCAACTTTTCCTTCCATGCTTCATGTTACATACCCAAAGAAGTGTTCCCCTAACCCTAGATCATCAGCATGTTTTCCTGTGATTTCTCCTAGAATTTTGTACTATATTTAGGACCATGGCACATTTTAAATTGACTTCTGCATAAGCCTGTGATAAAAGTTAAGGCATTTTGTCCCAGTATTGTATTCCCTACTTGTAGAAAGACTATCCTCTCATCCATTAACTTAGATCTTCCTCTCTCTCTTTCTCCTCTTCTTACCCTCTCCCTAATTTAAAAATAACAACAATGAGAAAAAACTCAGAAAAATCCCAATGCCTCATTCTTGATGATTACAGTTCTATAGTTAGTCACAATGTCAGAAAGTATGGTCCCTCAAATTTGTAGTTTTAAAACAATTGATGTTCAAGTGAAATTTACAACCAGTTTCAGTGTGTGTGTACCTGCTGAAGTTCAGATTGTACTTCTGTTGACTTAATGATCAACATAGGAGAAATAACAATCTAATTCATTGAGTTCCACATCTTGAACATGATTTTTAAAAATTTATTTAGGTTTTTAATTTATATCATGAAGGCTTTGTAGTTGCCAGTCTACAGATATTACACATATTCTGTTGTAATTATTTCAAATTTGTGATGCAAAGTTGAATGATGATAATGACTTCAAAATCTACTTTTAAATTATTCACTGCTAGTGCACAGAAGTGTAAGGGATTTTGTGTATTGAAAAGCAACTGTATGATCTTGTAAGTAAATTTCCTTATTAGTTCAGATAGATTTTAAAAATTTATTTTATATTCAATTATTTTGCCTATGAAAAAAAAGACAATTTTCTTCTTCCTTCCTCATTTGTGTGTATTTTTTTTTCTTGCCTTTTTAGACTGGCTAGACTCTCAAGTATAAATGTGAAACAACAGTGGAAGGTGAGTATCTCTGCCTTGTTGCTGATTCGGGAATAAATATTTTTATTATGTCAATTAGGAATATTGTTGTGAACATATAAGTGGTAAATTATATGTGTGTATTTAATTAATTTTTATACAGTATAAAGGTAGATTTTTAAAACACAAAAATCAAGGAAATGGTTTCTCATTAGTTAAAACATGTAGACATTCCACATATACATCAATGTTCTTCATTTGGTGGCTAATTAATCCAAAAGTTACAATTATAAAATCATTAGGCCGGGCGGTGGTGGTGCACGCCTTTAATCCCAGCACTTGGGAGGCAGAGGCAGGCGGATCTTTGTGAGTTCGAGTCCAGCCTGGTCTACAAAGTGAGTCCAGGACAGCCAAGGATACACAGAGAAACCCTGTCTCGAAAAACCAAAAAAAAAAAAAATCATTAGAACAAAACTAATATATTATCTGATATAAAAATATTACAAATCACTGGCTGAAATGTGAGGCTAAGAGAACTTAGAGCTATTTTATTGGGAACAGTTACAAAGTGGTTTTCTGAATAACTTCATTCTTCCTTTGTCAAAGATCAAATGAAAGCAAAGTCTGGCTTCCTTTTATGCCTATGCATAAATCTTTTTTTGTATGCCTCTTATAAAACTACCATCTCTCTAGTAACTTCCTGTCAAAAATGTTGTTATTTCCTGCTGTGGGACAATAAGGATTAGTTAAGTTTATTTTTCTTTTGCTTCTTTCTTATGTTATTATTATTATTATTATTATTTGTTTTTTTAGACAGGGTCTTTCTATGTAGTCCTAGTGATCTTGAAACTTGTTATATAGCCTAGGCTGGTCTTGAAACCACAGAGATCTGCCTGCCTCTGCCTCGAGTGTTGGGATTAAATGCATATGCCACCATGTCCAGCAATCAGTTAGGTTCTAACATCCAACAAACCTGACTTGCTGCTTTGATTTCTGAGGTCACACAGGATATTTAAAAATAAACACCAATCTCAATATCTGGATTCTTGACTGAAGTGCCATCCAATTCCTTGGTCATCTAACCATATTTATTAGAAATTACAGGGAAGCTAAAACACGTCAAAACAGCACTCTGGAAATTTTTACGTTTTATTTTCAGTTTATATCCTAATAAAGATGAACAACAAGGGAACCGTATAGTCTCTTCCAATTGTTGTCCAATTACTCTGAGTAAGGTCTATATCCAATTGGAGCTAAGACATAATGGAGTGAGCTATTATCTCCTTGGCTACATTTCATGAGATAACAGCTAACTGTAATTTAAAAATTGTATTAAACATCAAGTTTGATCCTTTAGGTGTTGGTCAGTGACTTTTCTTTTGTTGTGTCTCCAGTTTTTGTCATAATACCCTGCTCATGTAGTTAGTACTTATAACATGCTTCACTTGAATATAAAGTAACCTGGTCAAATTTGTGACGTGGCAATTTGCAAAGAACCCACAGAATGAGAATGAGACATGTAGAAGATGCATCTGTGCATTCCTTCTCCGTCTACAGAGGTGATGCTAAACACACAAGTACCACTCACTGCTTTGTACACCTCTGTCATGGAGCTACTGATTTAATTATTGTTCAATTTTTAAATTTTGTTGTTAAACGTAGTAAAGCTTTCACTGTACAAGATCAAAAGCTGTATTTTTTTTTGAAGAGGGTAACATCAGCTTCTGAATTAAGGAAAAGCTAAGAAAAGATAACCTGTGGGGCTGAGCACTTCTGTCTCCTTTTCTACACCCTGCCCCCAACTCTCCCTTCTCAGTGGGTATAGCTGTCAGAGGCAAAGTGTGAGGAAAAAAAAATATATCTCAAGAGTTTCAGTTGTAAGACTAACCTCTATTTTGTTCTTCTTTTCTCCACAAGGTTAATATGGGACTATCTTAAAACAAGGTTCCTTGGAGGGCATCCCTATATTATCCCCTTTAGGGTGATCTAAGATGAGATTATCTATACCAGGAAAAATGCTACATAACAAGGTCTTATCTCTTTTGCACAATAGCATGCAAATAGCAGATGTAATTTTTTGAAGTTCTTAATCATCTTCCTGATATTATCAGTGTGTGCATGTGTGTTTTATGTGCATGTATGAGTGCATATGTGTGTTGTGTATGTGTGTATGCATTTGCACGCATATGTGTGGGTTGCCTGTGTATGCAAGAGAGGTTCAGAGGAAATTTGTGGGAGTGAGTTTTCTCATTCCACGGCATGGGTTCTGTGGATCAAACACAGATTGTTAGACCTGGTATCAGTTCTTACATGTTGAGTCATTTCACTGGCTTGGGAGTTTAATTTTTATTGAAGTAAGTACTATTTGATTATTAATTTTTAATTCAACATAATTTCACAACACTCATAACTTCTTTTTTTTTTTTTGTTTTTTTTTGTTTTTTTGTTTTTCGAGACAGGGTTTCTCTGTGTATCCTTGGCTGTCCTGGACTCACTTTGTAGACCAGGCTGGCCTCGAACTCAGAAAGATCCGCCTGCCTCTGCCTCCCAAGTGCTGGGATTAAAGGCGTGTGCCAACACCACCCGGCAACACTCATAACTTCTAAGATCACTCTTTTTTTTTTTTTTTTTTTGGTTTTTCAAGACAGGGTTTCTCTGTGTATCTCTGGCTGTTCTGGACTCGCTTTGTAGACCTGGCTGGCCTTGAACTCACAGAGATCCGCCTGCCTCTGCCTCCCAAGTGCTGGGATTAAAGGCGTGCGCCACCACCGCCCGGCAAGATCACTCTTTTTTAAGAATAGTTAAGGCAAAAGCAAAATCTACCCTGCTTCTGCATAAATAAATAAATAAAAATAAAAATAGATAAATGCTCTTCAGTGAGAACTTTGAGGAAGCTAATACTGGTCATCTTTGTGTAACCTCTATGTATATTTTTCTCTAAGGTTTGAAGTCCAGGAATTAGAATTAATATCTTCTAAATGTTAGAATGTTATTCTCAGTCTCATGTTACATGAAGTTCTCTTTACAAATACTACTTGAAAGTGTAGATTTAAAAACACAAATAATGGCCGGGCGGTGGTGGCGCACGCCTTTAATCCCAGCACTTGGGAGGCAGAGGCAGGCGGATCTTTGCGAGTTCGAGGCCAGCCTGGTCTACAAAGCGAGTCCAGGACAGCCAGAGCTGTTAAACAGAGAAACCCTGTCTCGAAAAAACCAAAAAAAAAAAAAAAAAAAAAAAAAAAAAAAA
>CAJQZJ010033741.1:372690-398077 GCA_907164525.1 Lophiomys imhausi | reverse complement strand
AATGAGACACTTTGCCCTAGTGGTGCTGCCTTGTAGGCCCCCAGTGTATGAGGAAGCTCTTGGCCCTCATATGACTGCTGAACTGGGGTGGGGGACTGTTATGTAGGCACACTCCACTCCAGAGGAGTGGGATGGAAGGGATAGGGGGTAGAGGGTGGGAGGGTGAGCCTGGGAGGGGTGGAAAGAGGACACTGTGATGAAGATGTAACCTGAAGTAATAAACAAATATTTAAAAAAACCCAAATAATTTGAAAGAAGACACTGAACTGAAAATGGCACTGGGAAAAGCAGCTACCTAAGAAAGTGTTTTCCCAGGTTTGGCACAGAGGTTACCACAGTAATGGTTCTAGGGACTCAAGCGACATCTTAAACTGGCAGAAGAATTCAACAAACAATCATCATGATGCTGATTCTCACATGCAAATTCCAACAATGAAGGAGTGATGGAGGCTTGCACCAAAGTGCTTGAAACTCTCTGAGGCCAGACAATGAGCCTTAAAGGATGTCCTGAGAGCCCATTGTGTGAAGCTGTACAAGAGAAACCTGAGTTGCAATGGATGCTATGATGTTAGAGTTGCCAGTAAAATGCATCACCTGTCAAGACATGGAGTTGGATCAGGAGAGACTTATGTGCTGTGGTAAGAGAACTGGAGGGGAAGGGCTTCCCATGGCCACCAGAGGCCAAAATAAGCTATTATGAGCCATAGATTTCAGATAAGGATCTGGAGGGTTTGAGTTGCACTGATAGGTTTCTGTTTTGCCTCAACCAGGTATGCTTTGCTTTCTTTCATTGTTCTCCATTCTTCTTCTTTGGAATGGGAATGTTTATTTAGTCTGTGCAATACATATTGAAAGTATTTGACTTGAGTTTTTATTTTATAGGGGCCCACATGAAGGGATCACCTTAAGCATTAAACTTCGAAATTTAGGCTCTTGTTCTTCTTAAAAAACATAATTTTTTTATTTTTATATTAAAGCAAATGTTTATTAAAATTATACAATTACCATTGTACTAAAATTTATGTGAAATTATATATTCACTGATCCTGGCAAACAAAATGACCATTTAAGGAATGTTTTTTTAAAAATTAATTAATTAATTAATCTATCTATCTATCTATTTATTTATTTATTTATTTATTTATTTTTTGGTTTTTTTGAGACAGGGTTTCTCTGTGTAACCCTGGCTGTCCTGGACTCACTTTGTAGACCAGGCTGGCCTCGAACTCACAAAGATCCGCCTGCCTCTGCCTCCCAAGTGCTGGGATTAAAGGCGTGAGCCACCACCGCCCGGCTAATTTATTTATTTATTACTTCAGGTTACATTTCCATCACAGTGTCATCTTTCCACCCCTCCCAGTCCCGCCCTCCCACCCTCTACCCCCTATCCCTTCCATCCCACTTCTCTGGAGTGGAGTGTCCCTACATTATTTTTAATCAGGTGCATGTGTACACAGATATATGCATATGAATGAAAGGAGCTGCAGAGGCCACATCTCCCTGCAACTGGAGTTACAAGCAGATGTAAGTCACACTGGGGTGGGTGCTACAAACCAAACTTGGCTCCTCAACAAAAGCAGTACATTCTCTTAACCACTGAGCCATCTCTCCTGGCCCACAATTTTAGTTTTGAACACTGTTAGAACTGCTATGACGTTGGGGATTCTTATAAGTGAGCTGGACGCATTTTGCATCATTATGAGAGAGCCATTGGTCTTTGAGGACAATGGATGGAAGATTAGGGTTAAAAAGTGTTGGAAGTCTACCTGAGAAGGGGTAGACTTGTGGTGAGCAATCACAATTGTCAACTTCACTGGATTTAAAGTAGCCAAGAAGACATCTCCCTTGACATGTCTTTTAGGGAGTTTACAGAGAGCTGAAAATAAGGAGAGACAACCCACCTTGAATGAGGGTGACACCATCTCATAGGCTGAGTTTCTAGACCAACTACAAAAAGAAAAAGGAGGAAGACAAATGGGCAATGACACTCTCTAGCTCATGATTACAGACACTGCAGAATCTGTGGCCTGCCACCACATCTCTCTCCCATGTTGGACTATAAATGAAATCAAAATCAATCATCCTTCCATCTGGTTGCTTTTGTCAAGTATTTTGTCATGGCAATGAGAAAGTACCCAGTACCACATCTTACAACAGAAAATTAGTACCATCATACAGTGCAATGTCAATCTCCTGGTTTGAGCAGTTGTATTACACACAAATGAGATGTCAGTGTTGATAAGGGAAGCCTGATGAAAGGCACTTGTACTATTTTTCAGAACTTTACAATAAGTAAAAGCAAACTGTCTTTTAAAAAGTTAAATCACCTTAAATATTCTTTAAAATAAGTGAGGTTTTCATAAACAATTACTGTTTGACAGTCTCTCAATTAGCTCTAAGCTCATAGACTTCCGTCTTAGCCTGTGATTATCTTAGCAAACATCCAGAAAACAGTGCCATTCAAATGCTGCACACCAGAGCTCACTACTCTCTTAGAAGAGTGTCACCACTATAGGCTTTCTTCTAATTGTTATCTCCTACTCCAATGTAGAATTTTCTTGCATATTATATAGTTTTCTAATTCTTTTTACTTTTTTTTTTTAAAGATTTATTTATTATGTATACAGTGTTCTGTCTGCAGGTACATCTGCAGGCCAGAAGAGGGCACCAGATTTCATTATGGATGGTTGTGAGCCACCATGTGGTTGCTGGGAATTGAACTCATGACCTCTGGAAGAGCAGCCAGTGCTCTTAACCGCTGAGCCATCTCTCCAGCCCTAGTTTTCTAATTCTTTTATGTTTTATTTTCACAAGCATAAGAAAAGCTCCTATTAACTAGTACAGTTATTTATTTTTGTGAATTTTCTCAGCAGTGAACTAAGTATACAGTAAATGCTGCTAAAATATATGTTGACTCTTGCTCATAAATTGTTATGAAAAATAGACATCTGAAAGTTCACATCATCCATTTATGACCTCTCTGTGCTGTTACACATCAAATACAGTGCTGAATGGACCATTAGCTACACATGGGAATTCTGATCATTATTTTCAGGAAGTATCTAATATGTATATTTTCTTCACTTTAATAAAGTAACTGGGGTTGAAAAAACCACCTTAATCTATATCATGTAAAACTATAATTTTGAGAAATATAGGCCTAAACTACAAATCCTTAAAATCTCATTTAAACATATGCTAATATTCCTCATTCAAAAATACGAAAAACAGTAACATATCCAACTGTCACAAATCAAATTCAAAAATACTGATGTTTTTAAAAATATTTTTCATGACCCTTGGAGTGTTCTGAAGATGTCTACTGATCTGTTAAAATCATGCAGTGGAAACAAATGTATTTTCTTTGCCAAGAAAATACTATAGCTGAATACTAAATATAGTTCTGCTAGCCAAAATTCACATCTGTATACACTTAAACTGCAGCTCTTCTTTTCTCAGGAATAATTTATAATACCTTCTGAAACACACACAAAATGTTATACACTTTTCAACACCTGGGAGAGCTACTAAGTGTAAGTACAGTGCTACAGGCTATGAATTCACTGGAATTAGTGTAGTCTCAACTGTGGGGTGTGTATGTCATGTATGTGAACATTAGTAAGTTGGTTTTGCCACTTTGTGTGTGTGAGTGTCTGGGGACAAAATATTGCAAAACTGTAAAGATTTTTTAAAAAAGAGTCTTAAGTTCAAAACACACTTTATTGCTATAAGCAACTAATTAAGAGAAAAAAATACTTTAAAGAGTGTAACTTAAGGGACAGATAGGAATTTCTTACAATTAGGGGACTTTACACATCACAGGAACAAAATACCTGACAAAAAAGTGTGAGGAAGGAGGGTTTATGTTAGCTCAGAGTTCAAGGTCCATTCAGTCCTGGTTGAGTTATGGCAGTTGGGCGGGGGTGGGGGTGGGGGATGACTGTGATGAACATGTGCCATCATACTTTCTTTTTATTCAGTTCAGGACCCCAATCTATGACATGGTACTGTCCACATTTTGGATAAGTCTCTCCATCTCAATTAACTTAGAAATCTTTCAGACATGCCCAGAGACTTGTTTCCAAGGGATCCAAAATCTCATCCAGTTGATTATCATCAAAGTGATATGCAATGACTTTGAAAATATATTTCAATAAATTGGAAAATAAAGAAGAAATGTTTCTTTATTTCTAGATACATATGGCCTACCAAAATTAAGTCAAGAGGATATAGAGATCTCCAGCAAGTGAAGAAGTAACAAAAGTTTTCCAACTCAACCCAGGCCAGGCCAAGATGGGTTTAGAGAAGCTCACACAGTAAATTGTTAAATGTTCCACTAAAAGAAAGGCAGAAGTGCTAGTGAATTTGTCTCATGAGGTCTGTGCTACACAATGGGACAAAAACACAACAAAGAAGAAAATATTAGGACAGTCTCCTGGGTGAACATGGATACAAACATTCTGAATAAAATGGGCTGGAAAGATGCCTCAGTGATTAATAGCACATATTGCTCTTGAAAAGGGACCTGAGAGGTTGAGCTCCAATCATTTATGTCTGATGGCTCATAACCACATGTAACTCCAACTTTTGGGATCTAGCACTTGTAAATTCTGTGAGTACCTGCCCTTATATGTATATATCCACATCCACACATAAACATTTAAAAAATCTTAAAAAAAATAGAAAAATACTTGCAAACCTAATTCAATTACACACCAAAAAGATCAGTCACCATACCTAAATACTTTCACTTCAGGGATGCAAGGATGTTTCAATATATGCAAATCAATTAAAATAATGCATTACATTAATAAACTCAGGGACTCACATGATCACCTAAATAGATTCAGAAAATCACTTTACACACACACACACACACACACACACACACACACACACACAAAATCAGGAATAGAAAAAACATACCTTAACATAGTAAAGGTTATAAATGACAAAGCAATAGCCAGCATTATACTAAATGAACAAAAAAGTTCTAAGTGTTTTCCTTCAAATCAAGACTAAGACTTGAATGTCTATTTTCTTCACTCCTATTTAATATAGTCTTTGAAGACTTAGAGAAATACAGGAGAAAAATTAAAAGAATCACAAATGGAAAATAAAGAACTCATTAATTTCCAGATGAGATGATTCCATACATAAGTGATCCTAAAGACTTCACTAGAATACCTAGAACTGATAAACACTTTCAGCAAAGCAGGACTAAAAAAAAGCTAACATCAATATACAAAAAGTAGTTGGTTTACTATATGTTAATAATGAACATGTTGAGAAAGAAATAAGGAAGACAATTCATTTACAATACCTTAAAAATATCTAAGAATAAAGATAATGAGGAAAACAAAAGATCCCTATAATGGAAATTTTAAAACACTGAAAAAAGTAAGTGAAGAAGATACTAGAAGACCAAAAAGTCTCCTATGGAGAGACGATGCCACAACTAGATATCTTAAGTCACCAAGTAAAATCTCCAGTGCCAGGAATGGGTTATATCTTATTCAGTCATTGGTCAATTGGGTTTCATAGACACCCCCCCCCCCACACACAACTTCACAGGCTATTTTAACGGCTACGAGTTATCCTCCACAATCTGACAGTAAGGCCTTATTGCTAAAAACACCACTTCCTTATGTCAATGAACATGGAGAAATTGAGCTGGTGCCAAATTAGAAGCTGCACTCCTACTGGTTGGGACTCATGGTTTGCATTCTACCAAAGCAGAAAAGTAATCATTAATATCATCCAGTTCAAACCCTGTGACCTACCTCAGAGACTGGCCTGAAAGATACACTAGTGCAACAGTGGCACAAATGTTATGGGAATAACCAGGCACTTTTGAGCTGGATTTAAGGCCCACTCTATAAGATGGAACTCATATCTGAAAGTGCAAAAGTGGCCAAGGACCTGAGACTAGATAGGTCTTGGGCCTAGGAGAAAATCTACTATTGTTCTGCTACAGGAACAAGGTGATTTCTAATGATATACTTCTATATCCACAGATCAAAGTATCACACAACCCTCATCAGAGAAACTTCTTGTAGTAGATAGTAATTAACTGGAGATCCACAACTACACAATATGCAGAGGGTTAGAGATATTGGAGCACCCAATCCTAAGTGGGTTTGTCTTTATCAAGTCCCTCCCCTCAACGCTTAGGGATCTATATGGAAAAGAAGCAGACAGATTGTAAGCACCAGAAGTGATGCATAAGTAAGAACAAACAAACAAAATGAAAACAAACAAATCAGTGTCTTCCAGACACAACCGAACTGATACACATATGAACTCATAGAGACTGTTATAGCATGCACAAGACTTGCACACATTTAAAACAGAAAAAAAAATTCCCAGCCCAGAGAAGTCCCACTTTTAATAAAGAAGCTCTTTGCAATCTACACCTGCTGGGAAAGGGATAATCAATTTTCTTCAATGAAATGTCACTGGGTACTATAGTCCAGGACAGTCCTCATGGTCAATGCAAAATAGACTCCATTTTGGTGATGGTGATTTTTTTTGTCTTGGTTGCTTGTTTTAATTTTTTTTTAAGAGAGAAAGAACATGATGTTGGATGAGTAGATGTAGGAAAGATCTGGGAGGCATTGGGGAAAGAAAAAGAATATGGTCAAAATATATTGTATACAAAAATTTAAATAAATTTCTCCTATACCCATGTATCAGAAGTAATATGGCAAAAATGACCATATCATCACAAGAAATATATTTTAACTTTTATATCTTTCATTATATTTTAGCTTGTTCTATCATATAGATCTTCTGGTTATATATAAAAACAAATTAAAATAAAAAACTATAGTAGTTATTTGTAGAGCCATGTTCACTATTGAATCATTAGTAATTTCTAAAAGGTAGAAACAAACCAAGTATCTATAAATAGATGTAAAGACAAGCAAAACATGGTATATCCACACAATGATTTTTTTAATCTTACAAAAATTAAATTCTGACACAGGCTATGGTACCCCAATATTAAGTGAAATGAAAAAGTCACAAGAAGTATCTACTGAATGATTCTCTTGTACCAGACATTTAGAGTAGTCAAATATATAGAAACAGAATTAGAGTGGTGGTTAGGAAGGCCTGGGGATAATTAATGGGAGGTATTGTTTGACAGATACTATTTTGGTTTTGTAAGATTAAAAGTGTTCTGGAGATGAAAAGTGGGGAGAGTTACACAACAACCTAAATGCACTTGATGCTACTGTACTACATAATAAAAAATCTTTAAACTGGTTAAGTTTAAAGTTTAAGTTTAAACTGGTTATGCCATACATATTTAAATACAATTTAACATTAATAAATTTAATTAAAACAAATAAAAAAATAAGGAATGGTAGAAAGAAGAAATAGGATTATGCAAATGTTTTCCCAAACAGCTATGAAACTGTGGCAACTTTAATTTGTTTTGGGCAATGGCACTTTGTAAAATTTTTAGTAAATAGGTAAATACAATTATGCCACAACCTATGATTTCTAGAAAATTCTGTTCAATTTCTTCTGTTCCCTCTCACTTTGAGACATCATCATAGATGCTTCCAAGGCAATTCAGTCCAACAAAATCACAAGATGACCTTAATTTCAGCTACATGTAATGACAGTTGTTTCTAATATTAAGTCTTCCCTCCCACTAAAGTTAATCTCCTTGATGGTAAGGGCCACGTTCATATCACCAGCGTCTAAATTTAGGTTAGTATGAGAATTAGGGTATTTTTTTTTTAATCTCCACCTCAAACACAAAGGTATTTTTCTGTGTCTCACTCTTAACTTATTCTCTTTGGGGACAGATGGTCCTGTATCCCTCAGGGGTCTCATACAGTCAGCTCGCTCAGCTATTGTGGCATTATGTTTCTTTTCTTTTATCCATATTAGTTCCAGGGCCTGTCTTTCCTTGGGAGATGGGTGGTCTAAGTACAGAGAGGTCCACATCTCCTGCAGACCCCACTAGAAACCCAGAGGTGATGAGGACCCCATATACAGGCTATGGGACTGTCAAGACCACGGTGTCTATATTTGATGCCTCTCTACCCTGACAAGTGACTTGGGCCGATGGGTTACACTATTGAGAAAGACCTCATCTCCCAGGAAGGGGTGAGGTGGAACAGTGACATCACAATCATATTGTTTGTTTTCAGATAATAGCTGGCAATGTGTTAGAGCGTAGGGGCCAGCATATTCTTTTTTTCATGATTTTGATCTTCAGGGAGTGGAATGATGGTTATAGGTGAGATCATTTCTAGAGGTATACTTTTTAAAGTTGATTACCTATAGTATATTAGCCAAGGAATACATCACTATCAAAGAGAAGGGTAGTCTTCATTCAGGTCTACAGCCTAAGAGTAAAAGAGATATTCAATCATACTGGTAATCTTAAACATTCACAAATATTGAAACCCTTGTGTGCATGAGACATGAATGTTTATGTCTGCTTTTTGACAGCAGTTCTTTCAATTCAAATACTAAGACCTGAAGATAACAGATGAAATCAAGTCAAAACAAAATGTTTTACTGTACTAATGTGTAAGCAATTCGAGCTGTCTGTATGTTTTAACCCTCTGTCACATGTTTAGTTAACTGGTAAAGGCCTTTCCTCCATTCCCTAGACTACATTTGCTTGAACGATGGTGCCCTTAGCTATGCATAAAGCTTTTAGCTTCATGAAGCCGTTTATTAATTGTTGGTCTTAGTGCCTGCACTGCGTTCTATTTAGAAAGCCTCTTCCTGTGCCAAGAGTTTTCAAGTCTATTCCTTACTTTTTCTTCCATCAGATTCTGAATATCTGGTCTTATGTTAAGGTCCTTGATCCATTTGGAGTTGAATTTTGTGCAGGGTGATAGATATGTATCTATTTTCATTCTTTTAAATGCAGCTATCTAGTTTGACCAACACCATTTGTTGAAGATGCTGTTTTTACTCCAATGAGTATTTTTGGCTTCTTTGTAAAAAAAAAAAAAAGAAAGAAAGAAAAAGAAAATCAGGTGTCTGTGGGTATATTTCATTAATCCACCTGACTGATTTTATACCAATGCCCTGCTGTTTTTATGACTATAACTCTGTGGTACAACTTGAAATCTGAGATAGTGATACCTACAGCAGTTACATTATTTTATTAATCAGGATTGTTTTAGCTAGCTAGCTATCCTGTTTTTTTTTCTCTTTGTGTTTGTGTGTGCATCTGTGCTTCCATGTGACTTTTTACAATTAAAAAAAATTCTGTGTGGAATTGTGTTGGGATTTTGATATGGACTGCTTTGAATATGTAGACTGCTTTTGGTAGGATGGCCATTTTCACAGTATCAATCCTACCTACCAATCCATGAACATGGGATCCTTCCATCTTCTGATGTCTTCTTCAATGTTGTGAAATCCTTATTATATAAGTCATTCACTTGCTTGGTTAGAGTTATTCCTAGATACATTTTTTGGAAGCTATTGTGAAGGGTATTGTTTCCCTGATATCTTCTTAGTATGTTTATCAGTTGTATATAAGCATAATGAAAGAAACCCTTTTACTTTAATTACAAATATTCAGGCATGACTCCAGTGTTGACTTAGGGGACTACCTATGGGACAGGTACTTCACAGGAACAGGATAAAATAGGAGAGGGAGAGAACTGATGCTCTAAAAAGACAGAAAAGAAGAGGAAATAAACAAGAAGAATATATTGCCTTTTGTTACAGGAGATAATAAGCTAATTTAGTTGAAATATTTGACTTGGTATTCTGTCAAGAAGATACAAATAAAAAAAATACAAATCTTAGCTTTTAGTAAGACAAAATAACCCTTTTACCATTCAGAGGAGGTTTACCATGGAAGTCATCCACACACATTAAAATTCTAAACCTTAGGGATTTGAGGGATGGCTCAGTGGGTAAAGCATTTGTCATACAGCATGAAGACCTGAGTTTGGATCCTCAAAAACCAGTAAAAGTTAGGGTAGGGATGGTGCTTGCCTGTAATCCAAGCATGAAGGCGGTGGAGACGGGATCCCTAAAGCAAACTAGCTAAACTAGACAAAGCAGAGAGCTCTGGCTGTGATGAAAGATGCTGCCTCAAAATATAAGAGCATTCTAGGAAAATATCATACCTCAAACGTTGGCTCCTAAATGCACTTTCATACATGTAAATATGCACTTACACTCACACATGTGGCCCCACATGTGAGTACCACACTTATGCATGTACACACATACAATCCAAGCCTCACGATAAGTGAATACTGATGTATCTGAGTTCTGCATCATTCTTAGGGTTTTCAAAGTTGGCATTGTATAATTTTTCTTTTACAAATCCTTGCTATTCTTAGAGGTGCCATAGTAGCCCATTACAACTGCCTATGGTTCATTGACCCACAGGAAAAAAATTCTAAGTTCATCATTTGGAGGATATAATATAGATTAGACTGTATGTTATTTGTCAATAAATCTCATTTTAAATTTAAATTTAAGGATATAAAGCCCCATATTTTTTAATGAAAGGAAAAAAATCAGAGAAAAGAAAAGGAAGAAGAAAATTGAAATTAGAAATCTCTTTAAAGCTAAAATGACAATGTCTTCATAAGTTAATATTAATCCTTTAATTATAAATTTAAAAGGTCTGAGTAATTTCTATGACCTTAGCTTTCAGTAATTATACTATATGCAGCATTTCTTAAATTTGAAAAAGATGTTGAAATGATGCTCAGAATCTTTTAATGACTTTAGGCTGGCATATTTCCAGGATAATCCTTCAGATATCATTTAAAATTATGGACTGAAAACTTAAGCTGTTAAGTGTATGTCAAATTCATAAGAGCTTTTCATTTTGTATATTGCAGAAAATGATTTGTTAAAATATTTTAGAATATCAAAATGTTAAGTTTAAAACAATTATTCATAGGTGAGACTTTATAAAGGGCAAAATAGGCACACTAGATTGAATACAAATAAGAGCATTTGTACACCATACAACCAAAAGGCACATACCAAGAATACTTGCCACAATGGTAAGATTTTTATCACTAAAAGTACAAGGAGTTTATATATGTTCATGAAGAAAACAGAACACTTAAGGGAAGAGAAACTGCCAAAGAAACACCAAAATATAATTATATAGAGAATGAAAAATGTATAGCACATTCCTAGTATAAATAATTAATCTCTTGATGATAACCACCTTTCACAAAAATACCAAAAATTAAAGCAAAATATAGATAATTCTAAGGGCATATTAAGCAACAATCAATGCTCCTACAGGGGAAGTAAAAGGTAATCTTAAATTTTCTAAAATGCAACAGGACTTCATAATTTTACGGGAATTTTTACTGAGGAGAAAGAAAAATAGGAAATGTTGATAAAAATGTGTGAATATATATGCTGATATATTTAAAAAATAAAAGCCCAAATATCTTAACACAATTATGCTGTGTTCACAAATAAAATAACACAAAACAATGAAACTATAGCTTTAAAGAATTCCAAAAGACACTGAATTATCTTTAGCATAATTTGTAGAACAGGAAGAGACAAAACCACTCAGCATGCTCTCAGGCAACTGCTCAGGAGTCGGGAATTCATGCAGACATTAAGTTCTTCTCCCTGGTTATAGCTGAGGGTGGTAGTGGTGGAGCTTTCCACAATTCCTTCTTTTTCATATTTTCTAAATGTCTTTTACTAAAAGAATGGCTGCTTTTAAGTAAGTAGCTCAGTAGTTTGTTTCTTTTCTTAACAGAAATGAAAATTATTTTCTATCATCACATAGTAATGTTATTTAATTTTCCGAAGGGTCACCTGTTGTGGACGTTATAGCAATTCTTTTTGAAATGGATTTTAAAAGTGTATAAGCAGCTTTCACTTTGCAAATGTCAATCATGTATTCTCTTGGATTCTCTACTTCAAGGACTTGACCTTGTGGAAGTACTTCATGTTTTCCATTACTCAAGGCCACTGAAGAGATCATTTTGGTCTAAATCACTGCTGACAGGTAGGATCCAGACTCAAGCCTTTTCTAACACCCACACTGTGCTACTGAAGGGACCCAGGCTTATACGGGAGGCTCTACTTCAATTGTTTATTATTCTAGTGTTACGGTATTCTTCTCCTTGAACCTAAGCTAGCCAATGAGCCCCAGCTCATCCAATGTCTCTACTCTGCAGTATTGGAGAGATAGGTATGCATGACTGTACTGGTTTTTTAGGGACAGATTGAGGATTTGAACTCAGGTCCTCATATTTGAGCAAGTGAATTGAACCATCTTCCAGCACTATGTTAAGCTTTCTAATTGGGTGAGAAGAACTTAGCAGCCTTACAGAATATTAGCACCTACACTTTCAGCTTGGTGGCACTGATTTAAACTTTCATATGGGAAATTCAAATGTTTATTAATTTGTAAAGAAAAATTAAAATTATTTCTAAAAATACACTTTATGTTTAACTTATTTAAGCAATATGGAAGAAATTATGAGACAATGAATATTTGAATACAAAGATAAATTTTTCCCTATTCAAAGTATCTCTAATGGATTAAAATCAAGTTTGGATGAGATAATTTATTTAGACACACTGACATACACTAGGTCTATACTGTACTCCTTGATCCATTCACATAACATTTAATGAATATCTTCTGTGAAAAGCACTATATTTGATCCTTGGATTGGAGCGTCAAAAAAGAATATTTCAGAAGGCAAGCTTTTGACTTAGTCCAGGCATTTCTGCAGTTGAAATTGCTAAACTTTTGTTTTACTTGGTAAGTAAAACATTTATCAATACGAAACACATATAATTCAGTATCAAGAACCTAGTACTTGGATTTTATAATAGACTTTGAAACAGTACCATGAAAGTCAGCTTATGTACTGCTTTCTTCCCTTTCTCCAGACTTCTCTATCTTCGCCCACAGCTCTCAGCATGCTAGACAACCTCTTCAGTGCCCTTTCTCCATGTTGTCTAAAATGACAGTGCTCACTTCTGTTTTCCTGTACAACCTGCATTCTCAGTCCATTTTAGGAACCCCACTCTTCCACACTCACACCGCTCCGCTCCTCTTGTGGATGGGAGCACAGTTCTGCACCCGCTCTGTATTTGCATGGATCCTACTTTCACACTATATGATTCTGCACCATATCAAGTGATAAATCCTTACCTATAAGTTCCTTTCAAGTTCTGTAACAGAATTTTTTATCTTTACCAAACCTCCTTCTGCCTCTTCCCTCGATGACAGAAATGTCTCCTGTCCCTACACAATATACACAAGTGGTAAGTATCTACGCTGCGCCAGGTTTCTCTAGCGTCAGTGGTACAGGGCTGGACTACAGACAAGGTTCTCTGCTTGTGGAACTTGCACTGCAGTGCACTAGAGGGAATAGAGAAAAAAGGAACAAGCATGAAAAGAAGCACAGGTTTATACTGTGAGATGAACTAGGAAGACATTAGAAAGAGGTGTGGGAAAGGACCCTCCGAGGAAGGCAGGAGGAGGAAGCTATTAGAAATCCGTACAACATTATGCAGATTAAGGACCCAGAAGCAGAAGAGTGGCATATTCCAGGAACACACTGGTAGCTCATTTTCTGCACACTTGTAGCCAAGGTCTGAGGTGGGTCGCCCTCAGCTTCACATCCTTCTGCTGCCAGAAGGCATGCCATCCATCATGTTCTGCAGTCTCCAGCTTGGACCATCTCCAACAGACCCTTCTCTCCTGCTTCGAAATGCTCAAGATGTGTTCAGTGGAAACACTCTGCTTTGACTCCTGCTGCTCCTTGAAAATCTAACTTCCTGATTTTAGTATCAGAGGTTCCCAGTCAACAGAGAACTCCCTCAACTGCATGGCCTCACTCAACCTTGGCAAATGTGGTTTGCATCTACACTATCATTTTCAGTATGCTGTCCAAGATCATCAGGGGCTTCTCAGCTTCAAATCCAGTGACCTTTCCTTAACCCTCATCCTTCTTGACTTTCTGTCACATTCTTGACAGTTCTGCTTTCCGGAGATTCTTTCTCTGTATTTCATGAAAATAAACTTTATAGATAGTTTTCCTACCTTGATGACCCTTTCTTTGATACTTATCTCCCAACCTATGAAATGTCTGTGGCCCCCACCTCATTGTCTGCCTGTCTGCTTCTTTCTTCCTTCCTCCTCTCCTTCTTCTTAGCAATCTCACTCCTAAGGCTGTAAGCCAGGCATTCTCTGAGGCCAACTTTAACAAGACTCATCAGGGCCCTCTCTGCAGTGGTTCTCAGCATGTCCTTTCTGCTCTGTTGCAAACTAAGACAGTTTGCTACCTCACAAGCACATGCAACAAGTCCTCAAGAGGCTGTCTCCTGGACTAGACCAGCTCCTACCACCCCTTCACTGCTCTGCCATCAAAAGGGTGCTGACAGAATGATTCTCCTAATGACCCCAGAATTGGCTCTTAACTCCTCAGGGTCTTCAGTGGCTTCTTGCCACTTACTCCAGTCACTGGAGACCCTGAGCTCCCTGACCCACAGTCTAGCCTTATCCCTTGTCCCTTTTGGGATCACTCTGTGCATCACGTACTTGATTTTGCTTTCTCTTTATTGATTTCCACTGTGACTTGGACTGCCACACTCTACATCTACTGGTCAAAACCTTCTCAGTTCACTGATATCTAATTTAAATGGCATTGACTCTGGTTACTTTTTCTTGATCTCAACAGAAAATAATTTCCTCTAATTTTGCATTTCCCCTTACATTAATTAAAATTAGACATCTATGTGTGTTTTTGTCTTGTGGTTTATTATTCTCTTATCTTTAAAAAACTATCTTTTTGAGGATATTGTCCACTGCTCTTTTTCCTTGGTATGCTCTATGTCACTCTCCAGCAACATCAGCACTTTGCTAACTGTGAGGGTGCTTCCTGGTCCTCAAGGCCCTACTCACAACAATGTCTGAGCATTATTTTGTACCATTTTGATGGTAGGCTCACCAACATACCATTTACATGTTTATAAGGCACCTCAAGCTGAATATATCCTGCAAGGCCTAACCTCTTGCTTTTGTGGTCTTCTGTTCAGCAAAGAGCAATTTCATCTGCCTACTGGCATCACAATGACTGCCCCAGGCTTGCTGTCTTTTGCTCTCTCACCCCGCCACATACACATATAAACTAACAGTAAATCCTGTCAGCTCTACCTTTCAAACACACTCTGGTTAATTTAAAAAAAAAAAATCCCACTGCTGCTATACTTCCCAGGGCCAACTGGCTCATGGTCTGTTTTAATTCTTACAGTCCTTCACAGCTGTTTTCCCCCTTCCTCCTTTGCCCTCCAGCTATTCCATTTTCTTTATGGAGAGATCCCACTTCATACAGTGCTGAGTCAGATCACACCACTGCTCCGTTCAAGCATGCAAGCCTCCTCTATTCATAGTCACAGAGAAACCTATGGCAACCTCAGGACCTGGCCTTGGTCCCTGAGCACACTCCTCTCTGGATTCTTCTTGGTCATCATTTACAGCCACCCTAGTGCCCTCATTGGTTCTCTAGGAGGGCAGGCACACTTTCAGCTCTTAGAACACTCTTTTTTTATATAATTTATTTTTTATTTCTTCAAGTTATATCTCAATCACAATCCCCTCCCTACTCTCCCCTCCAGTCCCACCCTTCCACCCTCTTCCCCCTCAACCCCCCATCCTCTACCCTTTTTCTTTTAGTTTAAGGTATATCTTTCCCCCCAACAGCTCACCCTTTCAGTCCAACAAATGGTTCTTTCTCTTATAACAATAAATACAATACAAAACAACAGAAATAAATAGGCCACAATTATGAGAGTTATATGGCTTAGCATACATTCCCAATGTCCAGTCCATATGTATTTGGCACTTGACTTTAACATTTTACTATCTAACCATCTCCATGAGTTTAAAGTTCTATATCTAACTCAGCTTTCATACTAACTTGCCTCATAATTTTAAAAACAGCTTCTTAGATCCGGAACACCCTCTTGATTTCTAAACAACTCAAAATTTAACTATGAGACTCTAGCTATCTATTCTTCAACCACCTCAGAGACCTGAGAGGGATTAAATATATCTGATTATATAGGAAGTGCAGGGCCTGCAGCTTCCAAAACTAAGAAATGACATACCAGTGGCTGCCTGGACAGTTCCCATTTTCTCTCCATACATTACAGCATCAATCATCAGCCATTTGGCCCCGTTTCTCTAACAGACATTGATTGTAGAGCAGGGGTTATGAAGGACTTGCCTACTCTGTCTTGGCAGAGCTAGGCTGTCGACTTACCTGCTTCCAAGTTTTGTCCTTTTTGGACAGCATTCTGTCTACAGTTGAAGCAAGGGGTTTTTCTTGCCAAGAGATAGGCTTGCCACTAATTCAACCATCTCACACTGGAGATTCTTGGATGCTCATCTTCTACTTGGAGCTGTCAGGAGCTGACATGTCTCGATATAAAAAAAATCTTAAGAAAACATCTTTGAATGCCATATTCTGAAGATCTCTTGAGGTTTTTGAAGACGCCCTATCTATCTCTTATATTTAGATAAGCAACTGTTGCTTGTCTCTTAGCAATTTGATTTCTGATTAGCTTAGAAAATAACTGTGATAGACTGTCATAGTAACTAACAAAATGACATGCTTGCATGACTATTAGTTTGCATTTCTTAATTATCCTAAACAGTTTATGACGATTGGTAGCAAAAGGCCAAAACTTCACACTTCATTTTTAAGCATTACTAGGTACAATACCTTTAAGAAGCATTACCCTTAATTTTGTATCAATATACAAAGATCAATACCAATGTGGCCAAATATAATCTTAATTTTGTTTCAATATACAAAGATCAATACCTATGTAGCCCAATACAATCTTAATTTTGCATCAATATACAAGGGTCAATACCATTGTGGCCAAATATAGTCTTAATTTTGTATCAATATACAAAGATAAATACTGATGTAGTCTAATACAATCTTAATTTTGCATTAATATACAATGATCAATACCAATTTAGCCAAATATAATACTAATTTTGTATCAATATACAAATGTATAAGGGCATATTCAATAATCTGTCCTTTTTTCTTGATCTTTCCTATACTATGTCTATGTCCCATTTTTTCTCAAGTCTGTCCATTCCTACGTAGGAGAGAAAGAAGGATACAGAAAAGAAAAAGAGAGAGGTCCCTGGGTCTAACCTCCAAAACCCATTTAACAGCTTGTAGTCTCTTCCCCTAAATAACAAAATTTTCTATTATCCATCAAATGACCTAACGGGAGGGAAAAACACTCCCCCCACCTTCTGGGGATGGGATGTCGTAGAGCACTCTTAATACTTCACTGTGAGTTCAGAGCTACCCTGCTAAGGGAAAGTATGCTAAAATCAGACTTCCATGTAAACAAGGGCACTAGGGTAATGGCCTAGGCTCAGTCTCTGTGAACCTGTGCAGGGATGCTGACGGGGACTGTGTGCAGTCCTTCGGGGCTCAACAGTCCTTGAAGAGGACAAGGAAAAGAAAAGTAGAAGTTGAGCAGAACGAGAGGATTCTTAAATTACCCTTTTAAAGTTTATTTCAAAGTTACAGATTGGCATTAATTAAAGAGTTAAAGGAACAATTTACAGCTAGTATGATGAACAGCAATTCTCTTTTAGGACCTGGTTAAGTAATTTAAACTTTTAAAAGGAGTATTCAAGATTGTAACTTGAGTATAATCCAAGCCAAAAGTGTAGATATTATGTTGATATTTATTTCAGTAATATAATATTCTAAATGAACTTATTTCTACTAAAATATCAACCTAGGAAAATACATCATCACTTATGTTAGTGTTATTAAAGAGAAAATATAAAGTCTAAAAAGGTCTATTAAATAACAACTTAGGGGAACTGTACAACTCATTCTAAACCCAAGAAAATTCAGTAAATTTTGGTAAACTAAAGCCCTATACTGACTATTCCTATACTATATGGTGGTGACAATATGACGACAGCATTCTGTCACTGCAAATAGTGAAAGAGGATAACCTAGAGAACCCCTTCCACAAAAGTCAAGGGGAAAGTTAGGGAGCGATTTTAGCATTTTAGCAGTGCTTAAAACACAAAGTAAGATATTCAAACTGCTCAAGTAAGGCTGAAGACCAGATCTATGCCTGCTACCCTTCAGACATTACACACCAGAGCAGGGTCCATGGGTTTAAATCTGCAATTGTGCGTCTAACCAAAGTCCTACCAGACAGCTCCTCACCTTCTCCAGAGTCATCTCAGTCTCAGCAGCATGCGTCCTTTTCAGCTCCATTTTCACCCTTTCTGATTCGGCCTTCAGCTTGTTGACAGTGGCCTCATGGTCTTTCGCAGCCCTCTGCTTTTCTTCTTCTCGGAGAAGACCAAGTTCTACCAGCTGCTGTTTCCGCTGAGAGTTCACATTAATCAGTTCTTCTCTCAACTTATGAACATGGGTCTCCATGTCAGCAATAACCTAGAATGAAGAAATGGGCAGAACATATAAATACGGAAGTAACAAAGGAACAACTAAACAAGACCAATAAATACACATGTTAAAAGTTCACTTATCCAAGCCGGGCGGTGGTGGCGCACGCCTTTAATCCCAGCACTTGGGAGGCAGAGGCAGGCGGATTTTTGCGAGTTCGAGGCCAGCCTGGTCTACAAAGCGAGTCCAGGACAGCCAGAGATATTCAGAGAAACCCTGTCTCGAAAAACCAAAAAAAAAAAAAAAAAAAAAAAAAAAAAAAGTTCACTTATCCTACAAAGCAAGCCTCAACAGATACAAGAAAATTGAAATAACCCCTTGTCTCTTATCAGACCACCATGGAATAAAGCTAGACTTCAACAACAAAAGAAATAACAGAAAGGCTACACATTCGTGGAAACTGAACAACTCTCTACTGGATGACTTACTGGGTCAGGGAAGAAATAAAGAAGAAATCAAAGACTTCTTAAAATCCAACGAAAATGAAGGCACAACATACCCAAACCTATGGGACACAATGAAAGCAGTGCTACAAGGAAAGTACACAGCACTAAGTGCCTTCAAAAAGAAAATTGTGACAGGTCATATTAGCGAATTAACAGCAGAAGTGGAAGAACTGGAAAAAAAAAGAAGCAAACACTACCAAGAGGAGAAGGCAGGAAATCATCAAACTTAGGGCCGAAATCAACAACTTAGAAACAAAAAGAACAATACAAAGAATCATGAAACCAAGAGTTGGTTCTTCGAGAAAATCAACAAAATAGACAGACCCTAAGCCAAATTAAGTAAAAGCAGAGGGAAAAAACCCAAACTAACAAAATAAGAAATGAAAAGGGAGAAATTACAACAGACAATAAGGAAATCCAGAGAATCTTTAGGTACTACTTTAAAAATCTATACTCCATCAAATTTGAAAACCTAAACAAAATGGACAATTTTCTTGATAGATTCCACCTATCGAAGCTAAATCAAGATCAGGTTAACAGATTAAACAGCCCTATAACCCCTAAGGAAATAGAAACAGTCATTAAAAATCTCCCAACCAAAAAAAGCCCAGGGCCAGATTGTTTCAGCAGAGAATTCTACCAGACCTTCAAAGAAGAGCTAATACCAATACTCTTCAAACTCTTCCACAAAATAAAATCAGAAGAAACACTGCCAAACTCATTCTATGAGGCCACAGTCACCCTGATACCTAAACCACACAAAGACCCAACAAAGAGAACTTCAGACCAATTTCTCTCATGAACATAGATGTAAAAAAACTTAATAAAATACTGGCAAACTGAATTCAAGAACACATCAAAAGTATCATACACCATGATCAAGTAGGCTTCATCCCAGGAATGCAGGGATTGTTCAACATAATCCACTATATAAACAAGCTGAAAGAAAAAAAAAAACATGATTATCTCAATAGATGCTGGAAAAGCATTTGACAAAATCCAACACCCCTTCATGTTAAAAGTCCTGGAGAGAGTTGGCATACAAGGACCATACCTAGAAATAATAAAGGCTATGTACAACAAGGCAGTAGCCAACATCAAAAAAAAAAAAAATGGAGAGAAACTGGAAGCATTTCCTCTAAACTCAGGGACAAGACAAGGATGCTCACTTTCACCATATCTCTTCAATATAGTACTTGAAGTTCTTGCTAGAGCAATATAAGACAACTAAAGGAGATCAAGGGGATACAAATTGGAAATGAAGAAGTCAAATTATCCCTATTTGCAGACAATATGATAGCATATATAAGTGACCCCAAAAATTCCACCAGAGAACTCTTACAGCTGATAAACACCTTCAGCAAGGTAGCTGGATAAAAAATTAATTCATAAAAATCAGAAGTCCTTTATACAAAAAATAAATGGACTGAGAAAGAAATTAGGGAAACAACACCCTTCACAATAGCCACAAACAATATAAAATACCTGGGGCAAACTATAACCAAGAGATCTTCAGAATATGGCATTCAAAGATGTTTTCTTAAGATTTTTTTATATCGAGACATGTCAGCTCCTGACAGCTCCAAGTAGAAGATGAGCATCCAAGAATCTCCAGTGTGAGATGGTTGAATTAGTGGCAAGCCTATCTCTTGGCAAGAAAAACCCCTTGCTTCAACTGTAGACAGACTTCTGTCCAAAAAGGACAAAACTTGGAAGCAGGTAAGTCAACAGCCTAGCTCTGCCAAGACAGGGTAGGCAAGTCCTTCATAACCCCTGTCTACAATCAATGTCTGTTAGAGAAATGGGGCCAAACGGCTGATGATTGATGCTGTAATGTATGGAGAGAAAATGGGAACTGTCCAGGCAGCCACTGGTATGTCATTTCTTAGTTTTGGAAGCTGCAGGCCCTGCACTTCCTATACAATCAGATATATTTACCCCTCTCAGGTCTCTGAGGTGGTTGAAGAATAGATAGCTAGAGTCTCATAGTTAAATTTTGAGTTGTTTAGGAATCAAGAGGGTGTTCTGGATCTAAGAAGCTATTTTTAAAATTATGAGGCAAGTTAGTATGAAAGCTGAGTTAGATATAGAACTTTAAACTCATGGAGATGTTTAGATAGTAGAATGTTAAAGTCAGGTGCCAAATACATATGGACTGGACATTGGGAATGTATGCTAAGCCATATAACTCTTATAATCGTGGCCTATTTATTTCTGTTGTTTTGTATTGTATTTATAGTTATAAGAAAAAGAACCATTTTTTTGGACTGAAAGGGAGAGCTGTTGGGGGGAAAAAGAAATACCTTAAACTAAAAAACAAAAAACAAAAAAAAGAAGGGAAGAGGATGGGTGGTTGAGGGGGAGGATGGTGGATGGGGCTGGAGGGGGGAGTAGGGAGGGGATTGTGATTGAGATGTAACTTGAAGAAATAAAAAATAAATTATTAAAAAAATTAATTCATAAAAATCAGAAGTCCTTTATACAAAAAATAAATGGGCTGAGAAAGAAATCAGGGAAACAACACCCTTCACAATAGCCACAAACAATATAAAATACCTGGGGTAAACTATAACCAAGCAAGTGAAAGACCTGTATGACAAGAACTTCAAGTCCTTGAAGAAAGAAAATGAAGAGGTCATTAGAAGATGGAAAGATCTCCCATGCTCATGGATAAGTAGGATCAACATAATAAAAATGGCCATCCTGCCAAAAGCAATACACAGATTCAATGCAATTCGTATCAAAATACCACCACAATTCTTTATAGACCTGGAAAAAGCAATTCTCAACTTCATATGGAATAACAAAAAAACCCAGAATAGCTAAATTAATCCTGTACAACAAAAAAACATCTGGAGGTATCACCATCCCAGATTTCAAGCTGTACTACAGACCAATGGTAGTAAAAACAGCATGGTACTGGTACAGAAACAGACCAGTGGATCAATGGAATTGAATTGAAGACCCAGAAATGAACCCACACACCTATGGTCACTTAATTTTTCACAAAGAAGCCAAAGCCATACAATGGAAAAAGGACAGCATCTTCAACAAATGGTGCTGGTCCAACTGGATGTCAACATGCAGAAAAATGAAATTAGACCTATACTCATTACCTTGTACAAAACTTAAGTCCAAGTAGATAAAAGACCTTAACATAAGGCCTGACACATTAAATCTATTAGAAGAGAAAGTGGGTAAAACCCTTGAACTCATTGGAACAGGTGACAACTTCCTGAACAGAACACCAAGAGCTCAGGCTCTAAGACAAAAAAAAAAAAAAAAATCAATAAATGGGACCTCATGAAACTGAAAAGCTTCTGTAAGGCAAAAGACTCTGTCATTCGAACAAAACTGCAGCCTACAGATTGGAAAAAAATCTTCACCAACCCCACATCTGATAGAGGGCTAATACGCAAAATTTGCAAGGAACTTAAGAAATTAAATGCCAAGAAACCAAATAATCCAATCAAAAGATGGGGAACAGAGCTAAATAGAGAATTCACAAAGGAGGAATTCCTAATGGCAGAGAGACACTTGAAGAAATGCTCAGCATCCTTAATCATCAGAGAAATGCAACTCAAGACGACTCTGAGATTCCATCTCACACCTGTCAGAATGTCTAAGATCAAAAGCTCAAATGACAGCACATGCTGGAGAGGTTATGGAGAAAGGGGAATGCTTCTCCATTGCTGGTGGGAGTGCAAGCTTGTACAACCACTATGGAAATCAGCCTGGAGATATCTTAGAAAACTTGGAATAGCTCTGCCTCACGACCCAGCCACACCATTTCTGCGTATACATCCAAATGACTCCTCACCAAATCACAAGGACATTTCCTCATCTATATTCACAGCAGCCTTATTTGTAATAGCTAGAAACTGGAAACAACCCAGATGTCCCTCAACCGAGGAACGGATAAAAAAATTGTGGTACATCTACACAATGGAATACTACTCAGCTATCAGAAACAACGAAATCATGCAATTTGCAGCCAAATGGATGGAGCTAGAGAAGCTCATCCTGAGTGAGCTAACCCAGACTCAGAAGGATGCACATGGCATCTATTCACTTATAATCAGATTTTAGCTATATAGTACAGGATATCTATACTGCAACCAATGCACCAAAAGGAACATGGGCATAGATTTTTTTTCTCTCTCCCTGTCAATGAGACACTTTTCTCTGGGGGTACTGCCTTGTAGGCCCCCAGTATATGCGGAGGCTCTTGGCCCTCATATGACTGCTGAACTGGGGCGGGGGGCTGTTATGTAGGGACACTCCACTCCAGAGGAGTGGGATGGAAGGCTTAGGGGGTAGAGGGTGGGAGGGTGGGACTGGGAAGGGTGGAAAGAGACACTATGAGGGAAATGTAACCTGAAGCAATAAAAAAAATTATTTTAATAACAAGAATGCTATGAGCATTCATACACAAGTACTGTATCTTTTCTTTTGAATACAGATGAGAGAATTTTATTGGCATATACTTGGCTTCATAGGGACATTTTTATAAAAGTATATATTTTAATAATATTCCCTCCAAACCCTCCTAATTACCCTTTCACTTATCCATGGTCAGCTATCCCTCATCATTCCCTGCACAATTCTGATTCTACTTTCATGTCATTTATAAACACACAGTTTTGTGCATTTATGTAAAATCTAGATCTGTAAGTGAGAGAAGACATGGACTGCTTGTCTGAGACTGACCTAATTCATTTGACATGTTCTCCAGTTGCATTCATTCTCTTGCTACTGGCGTGACTTCATTCTTTATGGATGAGTAAAATATCATTGTGTAGATCCACTACATTGTATTTCTCTGTTCCTCTGTTGACCAATGCCTAGGCAGACTCTGTAGCTTTGTTGTTATGAATAATTCTGCAATAAATGTTGATGTGCAAATATCTCTGTAATTGTTGGTTTGGAATGCTTTGGATAAAACCCAGAGGTAGCTACATTTTAGTGTTCTGAGAACCTCCTACTGACTTTCCTAGTGCTGGACCAGTCTACTTTCCTGCAGGTAGGTACATAAGAATTCCCTTTTGTCCACATATTTGTGAGATGGGCTCCCAGTGTGGTTTTGATTTGCATTTCGCTGATGTCTGGTGAGACTGAGCGGTTTTCATCTGCTTATTGGCTAACTTTGCTTTGTCTTTTGAGACCTGTCTGCCCACTTCATTAGCCCATTTGTCGATTTGGGTTGTTTATTCTTGTTATTTAGTTTTCTGAGTTCTTTCTGTATTTTAGATATTAATCTTCTGTCAGATGTGTGGTTAGTAAAGATATGAGATAACTGATTTTTGTCCTTTATGAAATATGGATCTGATTTTATCTTTTCTACATAGATAACTTTTTCCTCAGCACATTCTTTGAGTAGCTTTTTATACTCCCTCCAGCTCTACTGCTGTGTCAGCAGATTTATAGGCTCAGTTCTGCTCCATAGGTCAGTTTTTCCTGCTCTCTTATAATGCTATGCTCTGTTAGTTGCTACAACATTGTTAAGTATGGGGGTCTCATAGGTGATATTAGACCCTGAATTACATCTTGTTTCCTCCTTTTGGGGGAGGGAGTACTGGAGAAGGAATGTCAAGCCTTGGAAATGTTGGCAAGTGTTCTGGCCACTAAACTGTAGTTTCAGGTTTTGAAAGCAAGGTCAGATTGATTAGACTGTCTTCCTATCTAAACTGCCAAAATGTTGGGATTTTAGGCATGTGCCACCATATCCAGAGTCCCTTCCCTTTTGAGACAGTGTCTTCTTATATAGATTAGGCTGACCTCAAGTTCATGATCTTCCCACTTCCTGCTCATGTGTGTCTTGTCACCCATGTCCAGTGCTTTTTTATGCTTTAATTGGACTTGTTTTAGTGCTGAAGATCATCAGCAGTGACTGATGGGCTTTGCCTCAATCCAATATTAGCCCACAATTTTTTAGCTCACCCTCAGTAGCTTTCATGGGGGTGCATACATTCAGAGTTGTATATGTCTTTTCACATACCTCTAAGGATTTTTATTGAATTTAATTTTTTATTATACTGGATTACATAAGGCCATTTCCATGAGCTATAATTCTTTGAGCATGTTTCTCCCCATACTCTACTTTGTGTTCTTTACCACTGAGCTATCTCTGAAGACTGCTCCTTATTGATTTTAAAAAGACTATTTCAAAGCTTCACACACAAAAACACAATGAATGAAATTTGCTAAAGGTTGAATAAGTATCTATTAGTCGGTTGAGAACACTCTTTCCAATGCATCCCTACTTAACTGAGAATTTATGTCACTGAACTTTTTGAAGTATTTTTTCATTGAAATAATATAAACATGGAAATGTCAGTGAGTTTTTATCAGATATTTTTCTGTGTATTAAAATGAGTATAGCATACTTCAGGTTACTCCTGATATTTCAACCTTAAGTTCCGTGTGTGTGTGTGTGTGTGTGTGTGTGTGTGTGTGTGTGTGTGTGTG
>CAJQZJ010033741.1:351436-372680 GCA_907164525.1 Lophiomys imhausi | reverse complement strand
TGTGTGTGTGTGTGTGTGTGTGTGTGTGTGTGTGTGTGTGTGTGTGTTCATGTGTTCATAGATACAGGTCCACATGTGTGACTATACATGTAGTCAACTGGAAGGCTGATATCAAACATTTTTCTCAATTGCTTTTCAACTTGTTTTTTGAGACAGAGTCTCTTCACTGACTCAGAGCTCACCAGTTCAGCCAGGCAGGTAGCCAGCTACCTCCACGATTCCTGCTTCCCCAGTACTCAGATTACAGGTGCATGCTACTGTGCTCTTCTTTTTGTGTGTACTCTTAGGATCAGAACTTGGGTTTCATGCTTGACCAGTAAGCACGTTACCAACTGAGCCACCTGTTTCAATAATGTTACACCATTGAATTTAATCTGCTAGTAATGACTGTGGAGAGAGAATGGCCTGAGCATTGCTGGGTAGCGGGTGCTCTAATTACCACGCTTTAAACTGAGTTTAGCGTAGCTAGCTTTATAGACTTCCTGAATGGTGGATCTCTGAAAGCTTTCATTGTGAGAAACTCAGTTACTATTTTTCTTAAATATTTAGTGGAACTGGCCAGTAGAGCCATCTGGCCTTCATATTTTATTTCTGGAAATATTTTTGATTACCATTTCTACCTTTTTTTTTTTTTAATAGAGGGTGACTGACATCTTCTGGAGTTTTTTGGTCAGTTTTGGTAAGTTTTTATAGCATAAGCATTTTTCTTTTCATTTAAATTTTATTTTATTTACAGTTCTAATTTTTGTTTGTTTTTGTTTTTGAGACTGGGCTTCATTGTGTACCCCTGACTGTCCTGGAACTCACTCTGTAGACCAGGCTGGCCTTGAACTAACAGAGATCCTTTTGCCTCTGCCTTCTGAGTGCTGGGATAAAAGACATGCACCATGTCGGTGCCTCGACTGACAGTTCTAAATTTTTATAAGCCTCAGACTGACTTTGCATTCTCTTATATTTTTGGTTGTGAGCCTAGCCTTTAACGGCTGAGCCATCTCTCCAGCCCGACGTTGCATTCTCTAAACTCAGTGATTATATATTTTATTTTTATACAGTGGTAAGCTTGATTAACCAGTAATTTATTTTGAGGGTCTTTTTATTCTTGTATTTATAGGTGACTTTGCTTGGTAATTTTTATTTCTCTTACTGTCCCTGTGGTCTTTTATTATTATTGTACTGACATTTAAATTAATTTGTGAATAATTTTGTCTTTCTCTGCATTATGAATTTATAGCAAGTAGATTAATATGATTCTTCAAAAAAATTTAAACTCACCTTTGAAATATATGAGCTCAGTGTTTTCTTTGAGGAAAGAATAGTACCTATAATTTCATTTTATTAAATTAAATCTACTTAGCTTTCAGTTACTAATTTGATACTTTGTATGTTCGAAGAAATGTGTTCTCTTCTTTTCAATTCTCCCATTATTGGCACAGTACTTTAGAACCTTTCAACTCCTTCTTAATTGTAATTTCAGTTATTAGTATGGGTTTTTGTAGGTGACTTTGTCATGGCTTTATTTTTATCTCTAATATTGCTTATTTGTGCCTTCCTTTCATTTTCTTGATTAATATTACCAGAACTTACTCTCTTTAACTGATTTATTAATCTATTTTCCTATATTATTAATAACTAACATTTCAAATAAATAACACATCAAGACTCATTTTCTGGGTCTGATTTATAGAGAATCTTATGATTATTAGTCATTTATAAACATCTTACTTAATGTTATGGGTTTGTTTGGGTTAGGAAATAAGTAACATCAATTAGAATTTTTAAGCTACAAAAATAAATATAGTAAAATGCTTTCCACTCACCCCTGACCTGCTGTCACCCGCCCTTTCATTCCTATCTAAAATAATACCAATGTAAAAAGGACCAGTGTTCCTTCCACAGAGCAGTTCTGGCTACTTTACATTCCCTTTTAATTTTATCTTGAACCCTGAGTTAAAGTGGGTGCTTTTAATTCTAAAGCGTATGAAGAATTATCTTCCCTCTGCTCATAGTATTTGGTCACTGGTTGGCAGCTAATTCAGTTGCAGTATTGTAGAGGACAGTCTTCTGATGCCATCAATTTCTTAATGCCAATACTTTAATTTCATAAATACATGTAAGTGCATTTACAGGGTGAGTTTTCCTATGAGGGCGGTGGAGGTGACCTTTCTCCTAATAGTCCCATTTCATTTGTTGTGTCCTCTCCTATGCAGTCTTCTGCCAGTCTGTGGATCATTTTGTGATGCTTATAACATATCTTTAACAGGGTAGCCACTTAAAATTTTAAAATACTGTTTTTTGTATCAGTATTTTTATTTCATGGATTATGCTGATGTAGCTGATAGCAAGTAGATGTTTCCTGGTGCATGGAAACAGAGAAAAGAGTCAAGTTCACTGAAAACCCTGCAGTACTTGTCGAAGATACTACAGAGATTGAGAAGTAAAAAGCCTGGCCACAATAACAAATCATGTGGACACTTCAGGGAAATGGAGAACCCAGTGAATGCAGTAGACAAAGAGCAGACCTCGAAGGAGGCAGACGTGAATCAAAAGACCCTTCAAAGGGCTAGCAGCTGCCTTTTCAGCCCCACCCAAAAAAGGCTTGCACACCAGTAAATGCCGCAAGTGTTGGCACCAAACCTTTTTGAAAGAACCCAGAACACGAGTGGAGGGTGCTGTCTACTGTAAGAGAGAGGAGCGAGGGACCAGTCTCTTCCTGCTGCCAGGGTGGGAAATGCAACACATGACTTCCAGGTAAGAGAGGACAGGAAAGGTGATGGAGAAGAAGAATGGATTTATATAGACTAAAAGACAAAATGAAGAAATAGGAAATTTACAAAAAAATAGTACAAATGACACAAAAAAGATTCTAAAAAATTAGGAAAATATTTAAGAATATGGAAAGTAATTAGACTAAATGCTACATTTAAAAGCTGAATATTGGTAAGATTTTAGTAACTAACAAAATGACACGCTTGCATGACTATTAGTTTCCATTTCTTAATTATCCTAAACAGTTTATGACGGTTGGTAGCAAGAGGCCAAAACTTTTTTTTTTTTTCAAAGAAGATTTATTTTATTTATTTTATGCATATGTGTGCTCTATCTGCATGTACACCTGCATTCCAGAAGAGGGCACCAGATCACATTGTGGATGGTTGTGAGCCACCATGTGGTTGCTGGGAATTGAACTCAGGACCTTTGGAAGAGCACTAGGCAGTGCTCTTAACCGCTGAGCCATCTCTCCAGCCCCAAGAGGCCAAAACTTTACATTTCATTTTTAAGCATTACTAGGTATAATACCTTTAAGGAGCGTTACCCTTAATTTTGTATCAATATACAAAGGTCAATACCAATGTGGCCAGATATAATCTTAATTTTGTATCAGTATACAAAGATCAATACCTATGTAGCCCAATACAATCTTAATTTTGCATTAATATACAAGGGTCAATTGTTTGATAACAAAAAGCCAGTGAACAAGATATAGCCCTTATAATCTCAACTGTGTAAATGGAAACGTAACAAAGAGATCAGACCAATCTGTAACATAGTGAGAGATTTCAAGGCATTATTAGCTGATAGCTTACATTTATAAATGGTTTAGGTTTTAGACTTCAGCAACATAAATATTTGATCCAATAGACATTTATAGAATGCAGCACTCAACATACGTAGAAAGTTTAGACCAAGGAATTCCTCCTTTGTGAATTCTCTGTTTGGCTCTTTTCCCCATTTAAAAATTGGATTATTTGGTTTCTTTTTTTTTTTCATGTACAAAATCTTTATTTGAATTCAAAGAGTCATATCTAAGCAATTAGGTCACAGAAAAACAAATACATTCAAGCCATTGTTAAGACACCAAGAATTCCTTACATGGAATTCTTTTAAATGAATGAAGCGAATGTGGGAAAATCAGAGTCTCAGAATACACTTTCTACTTGCTGCAGGAAGCTTGCTCAACAAAGTGATGGAGTATAATTGTATCCACTCTTGGTACTGGGATTAAAGGAGTGTGCTACCACTGCCTAGCTCCAGCTCTACTTTCAAAGCTGATTGCCTTTGGGTTAACTCGCAGCAGGTTATCAATTGCCTGAAACTCCTGGGGTAAAAAAAAAAAAAGTTAGGTAAACATTTCCTGCGGCCCTGCTAGCTGCTTCTTGGTCATTGTGAAATCCCAAAGGTGATATATCTTCTAAGATCTCACTTAGAAATTTTGGAATTTGAAGGAATGTTTCTGGCCTTCAGGAATGTGCTAATTCCTTACTAAGGTGATCTACCTCTTTCAAAGGTCTCAACAGATTGTTCTGTATCTTCACTAGATCAGTGTCAACACTCTGGTTCTAATAGCCCACTCCAGTTTTGCAAGATATTGCCTCTGGGGAAAATGTCATAAAGAGAACTCCTGATCTCTCTGTAGTATTTCTCTTACAACATGGAAATCACATGTAATCTCTAGTTACCACCAAAAAAAAAAAAAAAGGTTTAACTTCAAGTTTCAAAGGTTTAAAATGTAACATGATCAGATTCATGAGCTTCTTTCCACTGAAATGGAACAGTACCTAGTCAGTCTTGTCAAAGTTACAGTAGCTATTAATTCTAAGCCCTCAGGGCAAAATTTTCTGGAGTGACTTTTTTATTTTATTTAATTTTTGTTTCTTCAAGTTATATCTCAATCGCAGTCCCCTCCCTATCCCCCCCTCCAGTCCCACCCTCCCACCCTCATCCCCCATGGATTATTTGGTTTCTAGGCATTTAATTTCTTTAGTTCTTTGTAAATTATGGACATTAGCCCTCTGTCAGATGTGGGGTTGGTGAAGATTTTTTTCCCAATCTGTAGGCTGCCGTTTTGTTTGAATGACAGTGTCTTTTGCCTTACAGAAGTTTTTTTAGTTTCATGAGGTCCCATTTATTGATTGTTGATCTTAGGTTCTGAGCTGTTGGTGTTCTGTTCAGGAAGTTATCACCTGTGCCAATGAGTTCGAGGATTTTTCCCACTTTCTCTTCTAGTAGATTTAGGGTGACCAACCTTATGTTAAGGTTTTTGATCCACTTGGACTTAAGTTTTGTACAAGGTGATAAGTATGAGTCTAATTTCATTCTTTTACAAATGGACATCCAGGTGGACCATCACCATTTGTTGAAGATGCTGTCCTTTTCCCAATGTGCAGTTTTGGCTTCTTTGTCAAAGATTAGGTGACCATAGGTGTGTGGGTTCATTTCTGGGTCTTCAATTCAATTCCATTGATCCACTGGTCTGTTTCTATACCACCATGCTGTTTTTACTACCATTGGTCTGTAGTACAGCTTGAAATATGGGATGGTGATACCTCCAGATGGTTTTTTATTGTACAGGATTGATTTCTGGTTTTTTTGTTGTTCCATATGAAATTGAGAATAGCTTTTTCCAGGTCTATAAAGTATTGTGTTGGCATTTTGATAGGAATTGCATTGAATCTGTATATTGCTTTTGGTACGATGGCAATTTTTATTATGTTGATCCTACTTATCCATGAGCATGGGAGATCTTCCCATCTTCTGGTGGCCTCTTCAATTTCTTTCTTCAAGGGCTTGAAGTTCTTGTACAGGTCCTTTACTTGCTTGGTTAGAGTTACCCCCAGGTATTTTATATTGTTTGTGGCTATTGTGAAGGGAGTTGTTTCCCTGATTTCTTTCTTAGCCCATTTATTTGTCATTTATTTGTTGTATAAAGTAGGGCTTCTGATTTTTTTTAAAATTAATTTTGTATCCAGCCACCTTGCTGAAAGTGTTTATCAGCTGTAAGAGTTCTCTGGTGCAATTTTTGGGGTCGCTTATGTATACTATCATATTGTCTGCAAATAGGGATAATTTGACTTCTTCGTTTCCAATTCAATCCCCTTGATCTCTTTGAGTTGTCTTATATTGCTCTAGCAAGAACTTCAAGTACTATATTGAAGAGATATGGTGAAAGTGAGCATCCTTGTCTTGTCTCTGAGTTTAGAGGAAATGCTTCAAGTTTCTCTCCATTTAATTTGATGTTGGCTACTGGCTTGCTGAATATTGCCTTTATTATTTCCAGATATGGTCCTTGTATGCCTGTTCTCTCCAGAACTTTTAACATGAAGGGGTGTTGGATTTTGTCAAATGCTTTTTCTGCATCTAGTGATATAATCATGTGGTGTTTTTCTTTCATCTTATTTATATGGTGAATTACGTTGATGGATTTTCGTATGTTGAACCATCCCTGCATTCCTAGGATGAATCCCACTTGATCATGGTGTATGATACTTTTGATATGTTCTTGGATTCTTTGTTGGGTCTTTGTGTGGTTTAGGTATCAGGGTGACTGTGGCCTCATAGAATGAGTTTGGCAGTGTTCTTTCTGATTCTATTTTGTGAAAGAGTTTGAAGAGTATTGGTATTAGCTCTTCTTTGAAGGTCTGGTAGAATTCTGTGCTGAAACCATCTGGCCCTGGGCTTCTTTTGGTTGGGAGATTTTTAATGACTGTTTCTATTTCCCTAAGGGTTATAGGGCTGTTTAATCTGTTAACCTGATCTTGATTTAGCTTCGGTAGGTGGAATCTATCAAGAAAATTGTCCATTTCACTTACGTTTTCATATTTGCTGGAGAATAGATTTTTAAAGTAGGACCTAAGTATTCTCTGGATTTCCTCAATGTCTGTTGTTATTTCTCCCTTTTCATTTCTTATTTGTTGATTTGGGTTTTTCCCCTTTGTCTTTTAGTTAATTTGGCTAAGGGTTTGTTTATTTTTGTTGATTTTCTTGAAGAACCAACTCTTGGTTTCAATGATTCTTTGTATCACATTCTTTTTGTTTCTAAGTTGTTGATTTCGGCCCTAAGTTTGATGATTTCCTGCCTTCTGTTCCTCTTGGGAGTGTTTGCTTCTTTTTTTTTTTTTTTTTCCAATTCATCCAGTTTAGCTGTTAATTCGCTAATATGGGCTGTCACAATTTTCTTTTTGAAGGCATTTAGTGCTATGAACTTTCCTCATAGCACAGCTTTCATTGTGTCCCATAGGTTTGGGTATGTTGTGCCTTCATTTTCATTGGATTTTAAGAAGTCTTTGATTTCCTTCTTTATTTCTTCCCTGGCCCAGTAAGTCATCCAGTAGAGAGTTTTTCAGTTTCCATGAATGTAGATAAGTGAAAGGGTAATTAGGAGGATTTGGAGGGAATATTCTTAAAATATACACTTTTATAAAAATGTCTCTACGAAGCCAAGTATATGCCAATAAAAATTCTCTCATTTATATTCAAAAGAAACAAAAGATACAACACTTGTGTATGAATGCTCATAGCATTATTCTTAAAGGTCAAAATTAATTACTAAAATGTCTGTTAACTGGTGAGTAGACAAATACAGCAGATCCTCAGAAGGAATACTGCCTAGCAGTGAAAAGGAAGGGGAAACTGTTGTTGTATAGTAGCCTTGAAAACATGGTAGGTGAAAAAAGCTATTATCACATACCATAAGATTCTCCTTTATAAACACATGAAATACTTCTAACAGGCCCATATCCATATGGACAGACTTTACGAAGCTTCCTATGGCTAGCATAGGTGGAAACTAGGTAACTGTTACTGGATATGGTTGTTTTATGAGGAGATAATAAACTTCTAAAATTGACTGGTTAGAACTGAACAACTCTGTGAAAACAATGGTCCTTCAGCCTCAGTTTTGCTTTCCACAGTTTCACGGTCAATCATGGTCTAAAAATATGAACTAAAAAATTCCATAAACAATTAAGTTTAAATAGCTCTTAAATTACAGTATATTATAGTTGTTGTACCTTTTAACAAATGATTGTTGCTAATCACTTTATCATATAGACATATGTACAGAAAGACATAGTACACACAGGGCTTGAGTCCTCAGGCTCTCCTCATCATCTATTCACAAGGGTGAACTACTGTACACTGAATACTGTAGAGCGTATACTGAAAACCACTGAGTTGCATGTTGTAAGTAGGCAAATTATAAACTGTGCCAATCACATCTCAAGCTGTTATTTTAAAAGTAATGAGATTAGAGAGCAAATGTGAAAAAGAGGATGGCTCAATGACTTTAAGGTATAGAAGGATTTCTTAAACATTGCTCAAAGGGCACTGGCTTGACAAGGCTTGAAAATTAGGCTACAAAATGATTTCTCAAAAGACAGAAGAAGATAATGAAAAACATCTCAAGTGGGAAGAGGAAATTAGGAACATATACATGATAAAAGAACAGCCTAACAGAATCCCTAAAGAAAGACAGCAAATAAAAGATAAAGAACCCAATAGGAAAATAAGTAACATACATAAGAACTCACCTGAGGAAAAGCCAAATTCTAAGGGCAAACTTATGAAAAGATGCCCAACTTTATTATCCATCAGAGATGAAAAAATATCACTTTTATATTATTTTACAATCATTATATTTGCAAACGATAAGAAATCTAACAGCACCAAGGGCATCTTCAGTGACTATGCTAGCAGTCTACTCACTGACTTGTGTAACATCTCATTGTAAATTAATTTGGCAGGACCTACATTAAATATTTTCATAAGCTACACCTCAGTAATTGGCAGAGAATCTCCTATGTATGCACATCAGAAAAAGGACCTAAAATGTGCATAAAACAGTTTTTAAACTATAAGTAATCATATACCAAATGTCCAGCACAATTTACTGGCTCCTCTTCATATCATGAGATATTATATCCAGCAAAAAGAAATGTTCAAACTTATAGACAAGCCAATGAATGGATTTTAAAAATAAAATGTTGCTTGAAACCCACATATTGGGCTAACTACAAAATGCAATATTTAAGTAAGGTTAAAAAACAAGTAAAAAATGTTTTGATTGGAGAATATACAAGTGACAAAGCTACACTAGTGAATGTTGTTTAACTCTCAATATAATATTAAGTATTTCTGAAGCAGAAGGAAGGAGTGCAATATAGAAAGGGACATACAGGTAGAAGTAGCAACTTCAATAATCCAATTCTTTTTTTTTTTTTTGGTTTTTCGAGACAGGGTTTCTCTGAATATCTCTGGCTGTCCTGGACTCGCTTTGTAGACCAGGCTGGCCTCGAACTCACAAAGATCCGCCTGCCTCTGCCTCCCAAGTGCTGGGATTAAAGGCGTGCGCCACCACCGCCCGGCTAATAATCCAATTCTTTATGTGACTTGGCAGTTCATGAAGCTCATTTTGTTTTATTCAATAGGATTTACATATTATTTATAACAATCATGGTTTGCTTGTACCAGACACTAGGTAAAAGGAAATATTAAGTCTGGGAAGCAAAGAAAATAAGTAGATTTAATTTTAATTATGTTTTTGAATATTATACTGCTTTTTATTTTTTACTTTTGATTAGTATGTAATGAAGCTAATTAAAATATTTCTTTAGAACATACTAATACTTTAAAAATTATTTATAGACACTACTGGCACCACCAAGTTTATTTTAGGTCATGTAAAACTGATGGAAATGAGTTCTTGTTTTCATTATGCAAGGGACAATAAACATGCATATTTGGATTTAAGGTTAAAAATTCAAACACAATCATTTTAACTTATAGTCTTTTAATCTTCTAACATAATTTTGTAACTATCACATGAGATGAAATAGATTTTTCTTCTTTGTAAACCATTCCCATAGAAATGTTAGCAAAAAAGGACAATGAAGCCTTATAAGAAAACACCTTCCATTTACTTAAGGGAAAAGTATCAGAAATAATGACAGACTAGTAGTTTGCTTCTACCAAGGTCAATTCAGCAATAAATTATCAGCAAGTTCTGTTATGAAGGTGGACAATTGATATACAATGAACACTTCTGATGAGGAGTAGTGTGGCATAGCCAGACAATATGGATGGATTTAAAAGAGACAAGAAAATGGTGCAAAGACAAGTCAAAGACATCACTCTAGAATAACATGATGGAGAAGCGTTCCTAGAATGGAAAAAAATCTTATTTTGATATAAGTCTAGAGCTTTCGAGAATTTTGATATCTAGGTAATGCAAAGCTCCCTGGTGGGCTAAGCCAGTCATTGATCTGTCTCTTTGTGCACCTGTCCACCTAAGCATGATGAACTCACTGAATCCCACTTTAAGGAGCTGGACCATCTACATAAATGGGCCTCAGACCCATTTCTGAGGAATGGTGCTCTGGTTTGCAAAAAGATTAAGGATGGGAAATTCTCAGAGGGGGCTGGGTTTGAGTGAGAGCAGTTCATGCTCTTGCTTTCCTCTTCACTGGAATTCTAGTAAAAAGGCAGGGGCCTGACTCCATTGTCCGTGCCCACTTGACATTTTTAACCATGTATGTAGGATTACTACATGGTTAAAATCTGTAAGTAGTACAGTATGACAGCAGATAGCAGTGGGTGAGGTATCATCATAAATGCTTTGTTCAGCCTTCTGAGAGCACACATAAGAGAATTCAAACTCACGCTTCTTATATAAACAATGGACTGTAGAACATAGGTGTGGCCTGCCAGCACAAGTGAATGAACGGTAAAAATAAAAAGATCTTGCTATAGTTATTACCTACCATATAAAATACAATTTTTTCAAAATAATGCTTTTTAATTATTTTAGAATTTCATGTAATTGATCATATTAATCCCATTCTCAGTTTCTTCTAAATCCTCCCTTACCTCAATAGCCACCAAACTTCATATTCTCTCTTCTCTCTCTCTCTCCTCTCTGTCTGTCTGTCTGTCTGTCTGTCTGCCTGCCTGCCTGTCTCAGAAAACCTAGAGAGTATAATTTGGGTTGACTGGATGTGGGGCCCACCCTGGAGTGTGTCAATACCAAGTGTCACACCCTTGAAGAACACTGACTCTGTCTTTCCCAGTATCTATCAAATGCCATTAGCTCCTCTGCTAGTGCATAATTTCATGACTGCATTCTCCTCTCTGCTGGAATAGAGTCTGCTTTCAGCTTGTGCATGTCATAAGCATGCAGTCACGATCGTTGTGAGGTCATATGCTCCAGCTGCCCTGTGGTATCTGTAAAATACTCTGTTTCCTTGAAGTCATTGACCACGTCTGGCTCTTCCACCCTTTGTGCCCCCTCTCCCGAATAGATCGCGGAGCTTTGAGGGGAGAGGTATAACACAGAGATCCCATTTAAGACTGAGTACTCCAAAGAAAATTATTCTCTACACCTTGGCCACTTGTGGGCATTTTTGTTAATTGTTATCTACTGCAAGAAGTTCCTCTGAAGAGGGCTGAGTGAGGCACTCATCTATCGATATAGTAATGAGTCCTTCTTTGCTATGTCAACTTAGTAGAATAATACCAATAGGTTTCTCTGGGGTCATGATCTATCTAGCCATGGGTTGTAGGCCTCAAAGGACATGTCAGATACATATGGTTGTGGAAGTTTGGGAAGACCCTAGCTGTAAGGGTTATTTCGATTATTATTCACCTCCAGTCCTAGCTGTAGGAGTTTGATATGGCCTGGCCCAACAGATAATGCAGAACACTGGGTTATTAATCAGCACCAATTCCCAGCTTTCTCAATAGAATAACAAGTTTGACATCTTTCCCATTGGAAAGAAAATCCTGCATGCTTAACATTCCTGGTCTTCTGGAGATCTGTGGGTCAAGGACCTTCATGCTATGTTCCAAACAGTGTTGGATTTCATCAAAGACAATTCTGCATCTAATAAAAGACCTTAACATAAGGCCAGACACACTAAATCTATTAGAAGAGAAAGTGGGGAAAACCCTCGAACTCATCGGCACAGGTGACAACTTCCTGAACAGAAAACCAACAGCTCAGGATCTAAGACCAACAATCAATAAATGGGACCTCATGAACCTGAAAAGCTTTTATAAGGCAAAAGACATTGTCATTCGAACAAAATGGCATCCTACAGATTGGAAAAAAAAAAGTCTTCACCAACCCCACATCTGACAGAGGGCTAATATCCATAATTTACAAAGAACTCAAGAAATTAAATGCCAAGAAACCAAATAATGGGGAACAGAGCTAAACAGAGAATTCACAAAGGAAGAATCCCTAATGGCTGAGAGACACTTGAAGAAATGCTCAGCATCCTTATTCATCAGAGAAATGCAACTCAAGACGACTCCATCTCACACCTGTCAGAATGGCTAAGATCAAAAGCTCAAATGACAGCATATGCTGGCGAGGGTGTGGAGAAAGGGGAACCCTCCTCCACTGCTGGTGGCAGTGCAGGCTTGTGCAACCACTATGGAGGTCAGTCTGGTGATATCTTAGAAAACTTGGAATAGCTTTAACTCAAGACCCAGCATACCACTTCTGGGTATACATTCAAATGATTCCTCACCAAATCACAAGGACGTTTCCTCATCTATGTTCATAACAGCCTTATTTGTAATAGCTAGAAACTGGAAACCACCCAGATGTTCCTCAACCCAAGAATGGATTAAAAAATTGTGGTACATCTACACAATGGAATACTACACAGCCATTAGAAACAAGGAAATCATGCAATTTGCAGCCAAATGGATGGAACTAGAGAAGCTCATCCTGAGTGAGCTAACTCAGACTCAGAAGGATGCACATGGCATCTATTTAGTTCCCAAAGCACCAAAGGGAACAGGAACATAGACTTTTTTTTTCCTATCAATAAGACACTTTGCCCTAGTGGTGCTGCCTTGTAGGCCCCCAGTGTATGAGGAGGCTCTTGGCCCTCATATGACTGCTGAACTGAAGAAGGGGACTGTTATGTAGGGACACTCCACTCCAGAGGAGTGAGATGGAAGGGATAGGGGGTAGAGGGTAGGAGGGTGGGAGTGGGAGGGGTGGAAAGAGGACACTGTGATAGAGATGTAACCTGAAGTAATAAATATGTATTAAAAAAGATGATCGTGTGGATTTAGCATTTTTTGAAATTAATTATTTCAAACTAAATCCTAAAAAAATATTTTCTAGTGGAGAAATTTTTGGTTGTGTTTCTAAATAAAAGTCCTGTTTCAGGACCTATAAAGCATTGGAAGCTTATCCCAGGTGCACACAGGAAAAAAGAGGCAGTAGATAATGACAGAAAAGAGAAACAGTAATGAATGCAAAAAAAAGTTTAGGCACGATACCAGATGTTCAGATTCCTAGGACAGCATATTTTCTATTTTTAACTGCTGCAAATAAAATTTTCTGGACTGATAATACCTGTGGTTCTATCAAGTGGAAATATTTTTAAGCTTGTAGAGGACATAGAGGTGTTTAGAAATGCAGCCAGCAGCTTTACCTTTAAAATAATAATAAAAAAATAGCTGAAATTAAGTGTACATGCTAGAAGTATCTTGGAGTTTAGATTCTTGTTTTATTGTTTCTAGTCTTAGCAATTAAAAATAAAACCATATATCCAATTTTGTGTTTCAGTTAAATACCAACATACTCTGCAACTTGTAAAGATGGGAAAGAAGCTTAAATTTCCCCTAAATCTACTTTAAAAAGCATAGTTCTGGAAAGAACTGTATGCATGAGATTATAATGCTATACAGTTGTTCATGATGATGCTTTTAAATTACATGCTGAATGAGAAGACAGTTTATCACAGAGAAAAGGTTAAAATTTTAACAGGCTACAATTTTAGAATAACTAATATGCAGTCTTGGAACACACTTCCCAATGCTAATGCCAAGAAATGCTATTTTCACTCACAAAGGAAAAAGTATTCTATATAGTTTTTTTTAATGAAATGAAATGGTAAATGGGGTGAAAATATTTTTTAAAAAATGAGTCCTCATTAAGCTATATGTCTCTCTAGAGGAAGATAAACTTTCATTGAGAATAGAATATATGAATCACATGACCAGCAAACATGGCTGTGTTTGTTCTCTGTAATGACAATATTAAAGATCCGCAACTGTTGTTTAAACTTGTCTCATTGAAATGAACTTTCAAATTACCTACCTGAAAATAGATCTTGAGGAAAATGAGTTTAAAAATCCATACCAATGTGCCTTAAACTCCTTCATTTCATGTATGTGTGTATTCATGTTCACATGTGTATAAGCACATGTGTGCACATGCATGTGGAAGTCCAAGGTTGATGTCTACAAAGTTCCCTTATTGTTCTTCCACCTTACTCCTTTGAGACATGGTCAAAGGGTTATGATCAAACCCAGAGTTTGCCAATGCAGCTGGTTGCTCCAGCTGGCTAGCTCCAGGAACCCCTTGTCTCAACCCTCTAAGGCTGAAATCATAGGTGAGACACCACTCGCAACCGTGTATAGAAGCCACAGAGGTTCTGTGGACCTAACCCTGGTCCTTCTGCTTGCACAGCTTTAACCTCTGAACTCAGCCCTAAGAATGTCCTTTCAAGTAAAATCAAAATTAAAGGATAAGAGTCATCTGCTTACTTTGGACATTTGTTCACCTAAACTGATTTTGCAGGAGCACGTAAGTTTACAAATAAATGATGCAAATAATAGAAGCCAAAATGCAAATGCACACTATATATATTTAGACTTAAATAGGATTATGTAAGTGGAAATATTCCACTTGAAAATGATGACTCGGGCTGGAGAGATGGCTCAGCAGTTAAGAGCACCGGCTGCTCTTCCAGAGGTCATGAGTTCAATTCCCAGCAACCACATGGTGGCTTACAACTATCCATAATGAAATCTGGTGCCCTCTTCTGGCCTGCAGATATACCTGCAGACAGAACACTGTATACATAATAAATAAATCTTTAAAAAAAAAAGAAAAAAGAAAAGAAAATGATGACTCTAAAATGAATCTACTGTCAAAGATCACTTTACATCTTGAAAGTAAAAAATGTATAGACTAAAAATCCCACACAAGTATACTATCCATAATTGGTGCAATATCATAATGAATAGAAGGTGTTTATGTTCAGAAAACAGAGTTTACAGCATCTAAAATTACTTAACATTATTTTCCTGATAGTGTTTCTACAAGAGTCCAGCAACCGATTTAGCCTTTAAAGAGCAAATTCCAAGTGCATTTTCCCTTTGCTATAAACTTCTTTCTATAGACAATGCCATTCAAGTAATTGGAAATCAGATATTCAGCACTCTCTTCACCTATTACGCCACCCCTTCTTCCCAGGAAAGCAGAGTTCTATTGAACTGTGGATTCTGCTACTTCAGTATTAGCCACTCTTTCTGAAAATTGTCTGCGGGAGGTCCCAGCAGCCTGCATGGTACACTCATGTCACTTTGAAAACACTAGTTCCCTACTGTCAGCCACATAACAGTCATAAAGCAATGTACTTAGAAGATAAGGTTGCTTAACTAAATAGAAGAAAATTTATTAAGTGTGCCAGTCCTGTTGACTACAAAGGTTAAATGGGCCTGCCAACCACCTCAGAACACAGCATTTCTCTCCCTTTCCTTGTGCACTGTGTGCACTAACTGTTGAAAGATACACAGATGTATACACAGAAGTTTTAAGTTGGTACAATGTAAAACTCAGAATCTCATTTTGAGAGCTGTTTTTTAAGTAGCAGAAAACATAGGTTAATCTTTTTTTAGGTTAATGTTATCTAATAGAAAAATCTGAAAATAATATTGCTTCAGCACTTGTCTTTTTAGGTACTAGATTATGTACAGAGACCAAATTTATATTCTTGTGTTTTCACCAGTATAAAATAATGTATTTCTTGGAAGATCTTTTTCTGGGGAAACTGAAAAGGGCATAAGATACTATCCAGAGTGAAGGAAATCCATTCTGGTGCTGTATAGCAGTGTACACTCCAGTCACCGTGACCTCAGCAAACAGCTTCTGCCCGAGGTGGACTGCCCCAAGCTCACTTGTGCCTGCACCCTGTGCACTGTGAAGCATCCTGGCTGCTCCTGCATCATCAAACCATCAACCCTTGAGACCGTGAGGCAGCAACTAAATTGACTGCAGTATCTTGAATATTGTTGAATTTTCCCAATACAAAAAGAAATTAAGTGGTCAAAGTCAATGTAAATAACTAGAAAAAGGCAGTAAATAAATTGAGCGTAACATCTGCCACTAGATATACATACAAAGTATACAAGTTTTAATTACTTAGGCTTTTTATATCTTAAAACTGCTTTCAATTCTATTAACTTTTCTGGTTTATTTTTTAGCTCAGCTCTCATAAGAATGAACATTAAAATGCTTTTCTTAAAATATTTCCAAGCGTATATTCAAGAGGTATAAATATTTTATAATGAAACTGGCACATATACATTAAAAATGTAATATACATGTCATAATGAGATAGTATAAAATAAAGGTTTTAAGTGAATTATGAGAAGGATTTCAATTGCCATTTTAAGAATATTTCTACAAGGTAATACTAAAATCTTTCCAACATTACATTCTTAGTTATGATAAAACAGAACAGTTTTGTATATTTGTGCATCTCAAGATACTTAAATAGTTAGATGCAAAACACATTGATTATAATTATACCAGCATTTAAAATGAAGGAACACTACCTAGATCAATCATGGACACCAACAGATTTTCAGAAGAGATGGATACATTCAGAGTGGTATGGCCATAAATCCAACAGATTTTCAGAAGCCACGGAAACAGTAAAGTTAGAAGTAAACAACAGAAATTCTAATAGTGTGCTGTAATATTTTTAATATTGACATTTTCATTACATATTAACAAACATAAGCTCTATGGTATGTTGGGCGTGTTTCACACAATTCACTGATGAGCTCATCTCAGATCATTCTGCAATTAGAAAGTTCTGTGTGACTACCTTCACTCTCTACCAAGTTTTTAATGCCGACTAGAACTACTATTTATGGCACATGTTGTACTTAATCAGTGTGCAAAGTCACCTAACAAATAATATCATTTTGTGTCTACTTAAGCCAAATGACTCAAAGACTTTCTTTCTCACCCTTTCTCTCTCATTTAATCTCAAGAACAAGCTTGTTATCTTCCATCCACTCATGCTTATCCCCTTCAAACCCATGCTGATAAAGGCCTGGCCTTCAAACAGGCTCATAGCTACCAACTATGGTCATGGTTCTGCCAGGCTCAGCTGCCTGACTCTGTTACCCTCCGTCTCTGATACTTACTTGCTTAATGATCATCAGGAATGTTCTTAATTAAGAATACTCCTCACCATCCATAAATACACCCTTTTTGTTTTAGCAACTGGGACTCCCGAAGCTTCCCCTGAATTCTTGATCTGAATTATTTTTCCCTAACTCAGCTGATTTCTGACCCATCAACGGATTCTCTGATAACTGATGATCCACAGTCACGCCTAGGTACTAAAGCCCCAGTCCTTCTCTCTACCACTCTTAAAGTACTGCCATTACTGGATTTATTCTCAGGCCATTTGTTGAACCATTTATCCCCCAGCAAAACTAAGTAAGTGACAAATGAAAATAACTGCCTGCAAAGTGTTGAAACAGAAATGCACGTTGCCATGGAAACAGCTGTATTTGTGACCTCACTTTTATTCTATGCAGTTCCAAAGCCAAGTAGTACCCAACAAGGACGCAGAGACTTAACTAAGAACATGATCAAGCCGGGCAGTGGTGGCGCACGCCTTTAATCCCAGCACTTGGGAGGCAGAGGCAGGCGGATCTTTGCGAGTTCTAGGCCAGCCTGGTCTACAAATTGAGTCCAGGACAGCCAGGGCTACACAGAGAAACCCTGTCTCAAAAAACCAAAAAAAAAAAAAAAAAAAAAAAAAGAACATGATCAAAGAAATCAAAAAGCAAATATTACTTTTATTAGCAGGAAATTGTATAAAGGGTTCTTTCTGGTCTGCTTTTTGTTGTTTGTTAGGTAAGAGATGCCATGAATTTAGGTAGATACTAATTTCATATGTCATAAGGAAGTAATTTTCCTAGTTCTGCATATTCACAATTGAATGAATGAATGAAGTAGATGCTGTTAACTAAAATTATATCCATAATACAAACCACATCATCTAAAAATACCATTCTTTTAAGCTCTACTTTAGAAAATCATTATATAATAGAGTATGCTCACATATATTCTATATGTTTCAAAATTTTACAAGCAGATTCACATATTTATTTGAAGTTCTTCTAACAAATATGTAGGTTATTTCAATAAAAAACTAAAAGAGGCTTAAAAAGATGGGTTTCCGGGTGTGGTGGTGCACGTCTTTAATCATAGCTCTCAGGAGGCAGAGGCAGGCAGATCTCTGAGTCTCAGGCCAGCCTGGTCTACAGAGTGAGTTCCAGGAAATCCAGGGCTACACAGAGAAACCCTGTCTCAAACAAAACAAAACATAAAGATGGGGTTATGGCATGTGGTTATAGTTCAGGAATCTCTGAATGCTATCTGACATGGCCACATTTCAGCTAGGTCTAGCATCTTGTGCTATGTCTTAGAGAGATCCAGAACCAAGTTACAGACTCAAGTGATTGAGAAACTTGAAAACCTTTTGCTGAGACTTAGTGGCCACTGTTGTTTTTGCTTTGCTTTGTTTTAAAAAATACACTGTTGCCAAAATAAATAAATAAATAAATTTGATTTAACTAACACGTTAACAGTGACGAAATGCTAAGGAAATCTAAAATGACGGCACTGAGGAAGCACATGCTGCATCCCCCAGATGGAATGGGAAATCCCAGGCAAATCCTCTCCAAACAATGTTCTTTTGTTGCAGAATGTATTCTACTTCTTTCCTCATATTTTATTGCATCACAAAATTACATTTTAATAAGATGTTGCAGATTTATTCTGAAAGTTTGGCTGAATCCACCTTCTATTGATTTACACCAAGAGTTCAGTTTTCCACATGCTTCTTACTCCCTACGCATTCTTATTAATCTTTAATAAAATTACTACTGATGAAGATAACTGAATCATGGCAATCATTGAATGTTCCCTCTATCTTGGTGTCCTTTCTCTGCTTGTAGACTGTTCATTACTTGGTATAATAAAAAGCATCAGTCATTGATAAAGTATCTGTGACCACTACTGTGGAGACTACAAGGCTTGTCTTGAAAATCATAACTATTCATGCTAATTATTACTCAAAAATATTTTTCTTACTTATCCTAAAACATGTATTTTTATTACATCAACATTACAAAGAATTTATTGGCTGTTCTTATAAAACATAGTAAATGTTGGTCCCCAAAGATATGTCACAAGATACAAGATGCATTTCAAAACATGAGATACAAGCCAGAAGAGCTATGAATCTCCAAATTTCTCTTTAAACTTTCATGATGAGTTAACTAGATAGTAATGCTCAAACCTGTTTACTATTAAGGACCACCTAAGCGCAGCAGATACAAACAGAAAAATTCAGCCACTGGATGTCTGAAGTTTTTCTTTATTAATTTTGTCACTCAAACATTTTTAACTTTAAAAATACACAAATGAGGGGGCTGTCCAGGCAGCCAGTTGTCTATCATTTCTTAGTTTTGGAAGCTGCTTACTCTGCACTTCCTGTTTATTCAGATATATTTATCCTTCTCAGGTCTCTGTTGTGGTTGAAGACCAGATAGTTATAGTCTCACAGTTAAATTTTAAGTTGTTTAGAAATTAAAAGGATGTTCTATGTCTAAGAAGATTTTTTTTTTAGGTTGGTAATGCAAGTTAGGATGGAAACTGAGATAGGTATAGAACTTTAAACTCATGGAGATAGATGGATAATGGAGTATTGATGTCGGTTTCCAGGTATGTGTGGACTGGACATTAGGAATGTATGTTGTGCTTTGCAATTTTCATAATTGTGGCCTAATTATTTAAAAAAAAGAATTATGACTTCTGGGAGAAGGGGGAGAAGGTGAGAGGGTGGGACCAGGAGGGGTGGAGGGAGAGGACTGTTTTGGAGATGTAACTTGATAAATAAACATTTAAAAAATACACAAATGAATAAAAAATATAGAAGTAAATTGCTTTTGATGATTTCCCATCTCCAATCCACTTCCCCAAAGTTCCTTGCTTTCGATTCTCTTGGTAACTAACATTATGCCTTTACATCTTCGTGAATTATTAATTTACTCATTGCTTATTGATTTCCTGCCATAAAAGACGTTTAATTTGTAAAAGGCCTGCTTTCCTTTCACCATCTTCAAAACACAATTCTCTCTCTCTCTCTCTCTCTCTCTCTCTCTCTCTCTCTCTCTGTGTGTGTGTGTGTGTGTGTGTGTGTGTGTGTGTGTGTGTGTATGTGTGTACACATGGGTGAAGGAGTGGATCAGAAGACAATTTGTGGGACACATTTTTCTCCTGTCAGCCATGTGGGTCCTGGAAATCGAGCTCAGGCTGTCAGGATTGGTGGCGGATGCCTGATGCCTTTACTCAGTGAGTCATCTTTCAAACCCATACATGCATTTTCATGATCTACATAACTTTCTACTTTTGCCATTCATACTTATACTAAGGTTGGAAACATACAGCGTCTATCATCATGAATATATTTTTATGACTCCAAAAGGCAAATTCAAATGTATAGATATAATTATTATTTGAAATAGGACTAAAGTATAGAGCCCCAAAAGCATAGGCAACAAAAGCAAAAATGGACATAGGATTGCTCAAACTGAAAACAACACTTCTGGAAGTAAAGAAAACAATTGCCAGAGGTAAAGCTACAAAATTGGATAAAAATGTATAAATCTTATACTTGATAAGGGGCTAACACACAATATGGAAAACTCATACAACTCAGAAGCAAAACTTCCTGATCAAGTACTGTACAGGAACCTGAATCAACATTTCTCAAAAGACATAAAAATGGCCAGTAGATGCCAGCATCACTAATTATCACATAAATCTAAATTAAAATCACCATGATGGGTGGGAAGGTGGCTCAGTGGATAAAGACACATGTGCCACAAACCTAAATACCTGAGGCCAATCTCAGGATCCTCTGGTGGAGGGAGAGAACTGACTCATGAAAGTTTTCTAGCCTTCACATACGAACTGCTGCATGAACTCCATAAAATAGTCAAAACGTAAAGTTAGAATGACATACATACCCAGAGGAACAGAGTTACCTGTGATTCAGAAATCCTACTGGATCTGGGTATATTCCCAAAGGAAATGGGATCTGCATCTAGAGACGCCTGTACAGCCACGCTGCCACCTGCTATTCATAACGGCCAGACATGAAAACAACACACAACAAACAGATAAAGTGTATTTCCATATCTGTGTCCACGTGACTTACCCTACATTTATGTCAACACTGATGAGCCTGGAGGACAATTTAAGCACAGCAAGCAAAATAAGCCAGATATATAAAGAGAAAATCGTATACTACTTGTGTGAAATCTAAAAGAACCAACCTAATAAAAGCAG